>JAHIAM010004054.1:0-129890 GCA_021605205.1 Aegilops longissima | reverse complement strand
GCATCTTTGCCTAGGGCTTAAACCACATCATCCGCTATACCACCTCCACTTTCCGCTACCACATTTTCGCTTTTGGTCTTTGAGAATTTGAGTTGTGGTTCCCGTGTCCTATTGTGTTTCGGCTATATAGGTACGGTTCGACGTCAACATCACCACCACTCATCTTCGGCAAGGACTCATCATCGTCAAGGACGGTAACCTCGACGACATCTTTGTCATCTCTCGCAATTGCATTGATAACCACATAGCCTTACTTTTGCGTTGCTTACCCATCGAGACTAGCCATCGAGTATTGCAGGCAACGTAACTTGTGCACCTTAGTGATCATACTCCATAGCATACATAGCATACCATAGTGGTGCATATCTTGAGATCAACTTGTGTGTCACAATGTTGACATAGCATACACAATTGCTATCTTGGTTCATGAAGTTTGCATAAGAAAAGAGCTCAAAAGTGAAAGAGCCACCCAAGCTTTTAAGCAAAGAGGAAAGATAAGCAAAGAGCTTATAAGCAAGAACCATAGCATCATACAACATTAAGATTGTCATATCCGATCATCTTGGATCATAGCACCGAAATATCATACATATAGCATACTTGGGATAGAGATCGTTGCATTTTTCCGAATAGGTTGTGCACAAGTTCGCGTATCCGCCTATTGTGCAATCGTGCTAGCGTCTCTCTAGTATTGTGCAACAAGAGCATTCTCGTGGTTTCCACATTTTGGCTCACTTTTGGTTTGCACAATCCCACTTATCTATTTGCGTGTGTGTTTCCGTGTACCACTACTTGCTTGGTCTACTTGTTACATTTGCGAATTTGCGAATCTTTTCAACTTTATTGAGTCTCACTTACAATTGCATCAAATTTTGTGCCACCATCCTAACCGAGCTCCACCATAAGCTTTTATTTGTGTAGGTGTGAGAACCGACAAGAATCGGTACCAAGAGTGCTATTTCATTGTCCGCATTTGAGTGAACTTGATTCATTTTCAACATCGGTCAAAGGTACATTGGTATAAGTTCTTTTCCGTTCTACCACTCACATCTTGTTTGGAATGATGGATAGGCCAAGTTCTTCTACCAACCCACTCTTCATCGAGCAAGACGACGACATGTCCTCGTACGTCACCAAGAGCCACCTCTTTGGTGCACAACGAAGCGTTGCACCAAGAACAACAAGCAATGAGCGATCGCGATCGACAACCTCGCCACCGACTTGCGACTCTCCGAGCAACGTACAAGAGACTACTTCGACAACAAGTTCGAGGCTCACAAGGAAGAGAATGATGCAAGAATGGACGAGATCCGCGCATTGATGAGAAAACGGCATCATTCCACTTCTTCATCATCAAGACGGAGCCGCTCGAGTCGACATTCCGACGACACATTCTACGACTCAAGTACACCGTCATCGAACACTCTTCGACGAGCCGCGCGCCAAGACCGTCATGCATCTCGCAACCCGCTACATGACAAGCATTCACAAGAGCAAGTTGATGATCAAGTTCCTCGTCCTCAATCAAACCAAGAGGCTTTTGCTCAAGCCCAAGAACGACAACGTCTTCGTCGCCAACAAGAGGAAGAAAGAGCATGATGAGGACATCAATACCATTGTTACACCCACAGCCCCTACTGCTACATATACTGGACCAATTACTAGAGCTCGCGCACGCCAATTAAATTATCAGGTACTTTCGTTTCTTGGTAATGATTCTAATGTTCATGAGAATATGATGCTGCCTAAATTGGATACATTTGTTTTGCTTACAAATGAAGGCCCTAGCTTGGAGAAGGATGGACATTTGAGCAAGAGCAAGCATGGAGATAATGCCATGCGCAAGGGGAACAAGAACGGAGTTACAAGTGATGATTTCAGGACTTTGAAGCCACCCTAATGGGTGCATGAAGCCTTGGACGAAATATACAAGATGCTACTTCATAAATGTCGTCCCGAGGCTATTCTAGGTGCTGCGTCACCTTATTAGTGGGCCAGGCCCATGTAATTTCGAAATACTTAAGTATAGGCTGTTTTAGAGTCCGTATGTGGGGAAACAAGAGTTAGGGTTGATTTGGACCCCTCCACCAAGGGCCACGAAATTCCCCCTCTTCCTCCATATATACAGCCCTTAGGGCACCGTTTAGACCTTGGGTTTTGTTTAGATTAAAAGTTCGCCATAGCTGCAACTTCGTGCCGTTTGTGTTCAACGACTGCACAAAGCGCCACAGAACCCCACCTTGATCAATAAAGCTTCCATCTTATATTCGCAATATCCAGATTGCAATCTCAGTTTCTTGCTTGTTCTTCGTTTGCTCGCAGGAAATGACCCTCGTGGTCGTTGATCGTGCTCGGTGTGGTCAATAACCTCTCGGAGTTGGTTTAGCGATTGCTAAGGCGCGACGTCCTCGCACGTTCGTAGTCGGATCGTCAAAGTCGACTTCCTCCAAAGCGAAAACCACATCTCATCGAAGACGGGACACCTTTGCCTCTATCAAGTGGTATCAGATTTTCAGGTTGCTCGGTGAGATTTTACAGTTTTTCGAGATTAGATCGAGTCTGTTCTTCATACCTAAAGTCCACGAAAAAGCCACAAAAAAATTAGGGTTAGTTCATCATATCCGAACCAATCGAGCCTTTGCATAATCTTTTTAGGGTTTTGCTTTGTTGAATTTGCGGTTGCATCGTCGTGTCAAGTTGCTGGTCTTAGAGTCTAGTCTTTTAGAGTTTCGAGTTCGGTCATAAGTTGTCACGCCGCCGCACCATCATCATCGCCTTGCCATCTACCACCATTGATTATCCGCCACCGCTCTCAATCCGTATCCATATACCACCACCAATCCGTATCCATATACCACCACCGCTACCATATATCACCACCGCTGCCATATACCACCACCATATATCCACCACCAATCCGAGTTCTTCTCATATTAGGTTTGTTTTCGAGATCCATCTAGTTTCCGTTTCGTGTTTCCTTGCCTGCGTAGGTTTCGGAAAAAAAAAAAAGTCTGGAAACCACCCTCCGTTTAGGCCCAAAATTTTTCGAAAACGCACTTGTCGAAAAATTTTCTGGCTATCCTGTTTTTAAGTGTTTCTAAGTGTATTGAGACAGTCGCCGTTATAGAAAGTTTTTTTTGACCCGTTTCCAGTTTTTGGGTCCGGGCAGTCGAAAAAAAAAAATTTGGTCGAAAAAATTTCGTGCCCATCCTGTCAGTTTGACCTCGGAAGAGTTTTGAGACACTCGCCATTATAGTGATTTTTCGCAAAAAAAAAAAGCAGCGCAAAAAAAAAAAAAGCGAAAAAAAAATCCAGAGTGTGCTTTTCCCTTGTTTACGTGCAGCGCCGTGATTTTGTTAGTGTTCTAGGCTCGCGTCTCTAGCACGGTCTAGCCTAGGACCAGCACAAGATCTGCTCGTTGAGCGCTTATTCAACTTTGCATCTCTGAATTGATTATTGCTAACCTTTTTTTGCTACCATATTATAAGCCTTCCCAGCTCCACATACATCTACATCGTATGCTTTGACTCTCCCAGTAATCGCTCTATCCAAGCTTTGAGAGTTTTGACTACATCGGTTGCCGATCACCGCTTCTTCTTTGGGTAAGAACTGGTAAGAATTTGAGATTTGCTCGACGGATTTGTGATCGTCCACCACACCATCACCACCACTTCCTAGTAGTCTGTCAATCATATTCTTGTGTGTTTCTATTGTTTGCTAACCATGGCAGGATCACAAGCCGATTTAGACTGATCGGGAGAACATGACAAACAAAGCGCTACATGATAAGTTTCAACAAATGATGAGTGGGCAGGTGGACGATGTGCTAAATAGATTTGAAGAGGCCATGGAGAAGATAGATGGCATTGAGAAGGCGTCAAACAAAGCTCGATAACAAGTTTAATGAATTGCTCGCGTCTACCACCACCACCACCGCTGCACCTAACGCACCTCTACTACAACAACATGGACTACCTCCACATCGCGAAACAGCCCTCCGCCGAGCTTCCGTGTCCCTCTTCACCGCCAAGCTGCTTTGTGCTGCTGTTGATACTTCATGGCTCCTGCTGCTGCGGTGGGGAGGATGATTATGTAAGAGCTTACGAGGATGAGGTTGATCAACATCAGAACTACGTGCAACCACCAGGTCGTCCACATGCAAATAATGGCAATGTTCGGGCTCCCCTTCAGGTACGAGATCATGACCATCTCCCTAAACTGAAATTGAATATTCCACCATTTGAGGGTAGATATGTTCCTGATATATATCTTACTTGGGAGTTAGAAACTGAACAACGATTTACATGTTTACAATATCCTGAGGAGAGACGTGTTCCTGCTGCTGTTTGTGCTTTCACTAGCTTTGCATGTGTTTGGTGGTCTGAACATTGTAGATTATATCCTGTTCCAGCTACTTGGGCTGCTTTGAAAACTGCTATGCGTACTCGTTGGGTTCCACCATATTATCAGCGTGAATTACTTCAAAAATTGCAGCGCTTAAGACAAGGAAAAAATTCGGTAGAAGAATATTATCAGGAATTACAAACTGGCTTGATTAGATGTGGTATTGTTGAGGAGAATGAAGCTATGCTTGCACGCTTTCTGGGTGGATTAAATAGAGAGATTCAGACCATTCTAGACTACAAGGATTATAATAATATCACTCGATTATTCCATCTTGCTTGTAAAGCTGAACGTGAAGTGCAGGATCGACAGTGCCTTGGCGCGACTAACTTTTCTGCAGGTCGACCTTCATCATGGACACCACGCATCATCTACTTCCACACGTTCTACTACACCGGCACCTCCGCTGGCTGCCACCTCCAACCGTGATACAAGAAAGCAGGCACAACCACCACTATCTCGCCAAGAGCACACCTGCTGGGCCTACAGAGCTCTTCTTCTTCCATGGCGTCAACAGGGCACACAAGTGATATTATTTGTCGTCGTTGTAAGGGAAGAGGACATTTTATGAGAGAATGCACATCTCAGCGTGTGATGATTGCTACCGAGGATGGTGGGTATGAGTCTGCTAGTGACTATGATGAAGAGACTTTGGCTCTTCTTACACATGAAGAACACGGTGGAGATGATTCTGATCCCGAGACGCAATACATGGCTGCTGAAGATGCTTGACAGGTATGAATGTTTAGTTGCTCAACGTGTTTTGAGTGTGCAGGTTACACAAGCTGAGCAAAATCAGAGGCATAACTTGTTCCATACAAAGGGAGTTGTGAAGGAACGTTCTATTCAGCGTCATCATAGATGGAGGGAGCTGCAACAACTTGGCTAGCATGGATATGGTGGAGAAGCTTTCTCTCACCACAAGACCACATCCACATCCTTACTACATCCAATGGTTCAACAACAGCGGCAAGGTTAAGGTAACACGTCTGTTCGTGTGCATTTTAGTATCTCTACATATGCTGATTATGTTGATTGTGATGTGGTACCTATGCAAGCATGTTCCTTATTACTTGGTAGACCATGGCAATTTGATAAAATTCTATACACCATGGTAGAAACAATCAGTATACTCTTGTTCACAAGGATAAAAATATTACTTTGCTTCCTATGACTCCTGATTCCATTTTGAAAGATGATATTAATAGAGCTAATAAAGCAAAACAGGAGAAAATAAGAGTGAAAATCAGATTGTGGCAAAAGAATTTGAGCAACAAATGAAGCCTAATAATAAACCATCTAATGTTGCTTCTGAAATTAAACTGAAAAGTGCATGTTTATTTGCCACCAAATCTGATATTGATGAGCTAGATTCTAGCAAATCTGTTTGCTATGCTTTTGTGTGCAAAGAGGCATTATTTTCATTCGAGGACGTGCCTTCCTCTTTGCCCCTCGCTGTCACTAACATTTTGCAGAGTTCACGACGTCTTCCCACAAGACGTGCCACCGGATTACCACCTATTCGAGGGATTGAGCATCAAATTGACTTAATTCCGGTGCATCGCTACCCAACCGCGCACCATACCGCACCAATCCAGAGGAGACGAAGGAGATTATGCGTCAAGTACAGGAGCTGCTCGACAAAGGTTATATACGCGAATCTCTTAGTCCTTGTGCTGTTCCTATTATACTAGTGCCTAAAAAGGATGGTACGTCATGTATGTGTGTTGATTGTAGAGGCATTAATAATATTACTATTCGTTATCGCCATCCTATTCCTAGGCTAGATGATATGCTTGATGAATTGAGTGGCTCTACAATATTCTCCAAAGTTGATTTATGTAGTGGATACCATCAAATTCGTATGAAATTGGGAGATGAATGGAAAACAGCATTTAAAACTAAGTTTGGATTATATGAGTGGTTAGTCATGCCTTTTGGGTTAACTAATGCACCTAGTACTTTCATGAGATTAATGAACGAAGTTTTACGTGCTTTCATTGGACGATTTGTGGTAGTTTACTTTGATGATATACTGATTTATAGCAAATCTTTGGAAGAACATTTGGAACATTTACGTGCTGTTTTAATGCTCTACGTGATGCACGCTTGTTTGGTAACCTTGGGAAGTGCACCTTTTGCACCGACCGAGTATCTTTTCTTGGCTATGTTGTTACTCCACAGGAATTGAAGTTGATAAAGCCAAGATTGAAGCTATTGAGAGTTGGCCGCAGCCCAAAACGGTCACACAAGTGAGGAGTTTTCTTGGACTCGCTGGTTTCTATAGGCGTTTTGTGAGAGACTTTAGCACCATTGCTGCACCTCTCAATGAGCTTACAAAGAAGGATGTGCCTTTTGTTTGGGGTACCGCACAGAAGAAGCCTTCACGGTATTGAAAGATAAGTTGACACATGCCCTTTACTCCAACTTCCCGACTTTAATAAGACTTTTGAGCTTGAATGTGATGCTAGTGGAATTGGATTAGGAGGTGTGTTATTACAAGATGGCAAACCTGTTGCATACTTTTCTGAAAAATTGAGTGGGCCTAGTCTGAACTATTCTACTTATGACAAAGAATTATATGCTCTTGTTCGGACTTTAGAGACATGGCAACATTATTTATGGCCCAAAGAATTTGTTATACATTCTGATCATGAATCTTTGAAACATATTAAAAGTCAAGCTAAACTGAATCGTAGACATGCTAAATGGGTTGAATTCATTGAGACTTTCCTTATGTCATTAAACACAAGAAGGGTAAAGAAAATGTTATTGCCGATGCTTTGTCTCGTCGCTATACTATGCTTTCACAACTTGACTTCAAAATATTTGGTTTGGAGACCATCAAAGATCAATATGTGCATGATGATGATTTTAAAGATGTAATGCAGAATTGTAAAGAAGGAAGAACATGGAACAAGTTCGTTATTAATGATGGTTTTGTGTTCCGTGCTAACAAGCTATGCATTCCTGCTAGCTCTGTTCGTCTTTTGTTGTTGCAGGAGGCCCATGGAGGAGGATTAATGGGACACTTTGGCGTCAAGAAGACGGAGGATATACTTGCTACACATTTCTTTTGGCCAAAGATGAGACGGGATGTTGAGCGTTTTGTTGCTCGCTGCACTACATGTCAAAAAGCTAAGTCACGACTCAATCCTCATGGTTTATATATGCCTTTGCTGTGCCTAGTGTTCCTTGGGAGGATATATCTATGGACTTTGTTTTAGGTTTACCTCGAACAAAGAAGGGAGGGATAGCATATTTGTTGTCGTGGATAGATTCTCTAAAATGGCACACTTTATACCATGTCATAAAAGCGATGATGTCTGTTAATGTTGCTGATTTGTTCTTTCGTGAAATTATTCGCTTGCATGGTGTGCCAAATACTATTGTTTCAGATCGTGATACTAAATTTCTTAGCCACTTTTGGAGATGTTTATGGGCTAAGTTGGGGACTAAACTGCTTTTAGTACTACTTGTCACCCCAAACTGATGGATAAACTGAAGTAGTCAATAGAACATTGTCTACTATGCTTAGGGCTGTTTTGAAGAATAATAAGAAAATGTGGGAAGAATGCTTGCCTCATATTGAATTTGCTTATAATCGTTCATTGCATTCTACAACTAAGATGTGCCCTTTTGAAATTGTGTATGGCTTCCTACCTCGTGCACCTATTGATTTGTTGCCTCTTCCATCTTCGGAGAAGGTTAATTTTGATGCTAAAGAACGTGCTGAATTGATTTAAAAATGCATGAGATAACTAAGGAAAACATTGAGCGTATGAATGCTAAATATAAACTTGCTGGAGATAAGGGTAGAAAACATGTTGTCTTTGCACCTGGAGATCTTGTTTGGTTACATTTGCGTAAGGATAGGTTTCCTAATTTGCGCAAATCAAAGCTAATGCCACGTGCTGATGGTCCATTTAAGGTGTTAGAGAAAATAAATGATAATGCATATAAACTTGAGCTGCCTGCAGATTTTGGGGTTAGTCCCACTTTTAACATTGCAGATTTGAAGCCTTATTTGGGTGAGGAATATGAGCTTCCGTCGAGGACGACTTCATTTCAAGAAGGGGAGGATGATGAGGACATCAATACCATTGTTACACCCACAGCCCCTATTGCTACATATACTGGACCAATTACTAGAGCTCAAGACGCCAATTAAATTATCGTGTACTTTCGTTTCT
The DNA here is from genome assembly GCA_021605205.1 of Aegilops longissima. NCBI lineage: Eukaryota > Viridiplantae > Streptophyta > Magnoliopsida > Poales > Poaceae > Aegilops > Aegilops longissima. The sequence goes on along the minus strand of JAHIAM010004054.1, from coordinate 121,293 downwards.
TGGTAATGATTCTAATGTTCATGAGAATATGATGCTGCCTAAATTGGATACATTTGTTTTGCTTACAAATGAAGGCCCTAGCTTGGAGAAGGATGGACATTGAGCAAGAGCAAGCATGGAGATAATGCCATGCAAGGGGAACAAGAACGGAGTTACAAGTGATGATTTCAGGACTTTGAAGCCACCCTAATGGGTGCATGAAGCCTTGGACGAAATATACAAGATGCTACTTCATAAATGTCGTCCCGAGGCTATTCTAGGTGCTGCGTCACCTTATTAGTGGGCCAGGCCCATGTAATTTCGAAATACTTAAGTATAGGCTGTTTTAGAGTCCGTATGTGTGGGGAAACAAGAGTTAGGGTTGATTTCGACCCTCCACCAAGGGCCACGAAATTCCCCCTCTTCCTCCATATATACAGCCCTTAGGGCACCGTTTAGACCTTGGGTTTTGTTTAGATTAAAAGTTCGCCATAGCTGCAACTTCGCGTGCATTTCGTTTGTGTTCAACGACCGCACAAAGGCGTCACAGTAACCCCACCTTGATCAATAAAGCTTCCATCTTATATTCGCAATATCCAGATTGCAATCTCAGTTTCTTGCTTGTTCTTCGTTTGCTCGCAGGAAACAGACCCTCGTGGTCAGGTTGATCGTGCTCCGGTGTGGTCAATAACCTCTCGGAGTTGGTTTAGCGATTGCTAAGGCGCGACGTCCTCGCACGTTCGTAGTCGGATCGTCAAAGTCGACTTCCTCCAAAGCGAAAACCACATCTAATCGAAAGACGGGACACCCTCGCCTCTATCAGAGCACGTCGTCACCAAGACGAACAAGACGCCAAGGCTCAACGTCTTCAACAACAACAACGTGAAGCGCAAGCTCTTGAGGCGCAACGTGCCCTTCAAGAATCAAGTAGAGCCTTCGCCAACCGCAATCGCGAACGGCGCAATCAAGAGGAAGCCCTTCGAGAAGAAATCCAAGAGAGGAACTACCAACCTCATGTACAACGTCAAGTTCCTCAAGCTCCCCCACAAGCTCGTCAAGCTCCACCTCAACATCAAGTTCAACAAGAGCAAGTTATTCATGGTCTTCCTCCGCGCCAAGAGCAACATGAAGACGAGTACATTCCACGTCAAGGACGTCATCATCAACATCGCCAACAACACAATGAAGAGCAACGCTACGGCAAGCTAAAATTCACCATGCCCAAGTTCAATGGAAGCAATGACCCCGAAGACTATCTCTCATGGGCATTGAAGGTTGACAAAATCTTCCGCTTGCACAACTACGATGAAGCGAAGAAAATCGCTATGGCATCACTTGAGTTCCAAGACTATGTGCTCATATGGTGGGAACAAATCATTGAGCGACGACAAGCAAGAGGTGAACCCCCAATCACCACTTGGGCTCAAATTAAGGATGTCATGCGAGCACGTTTTGTGCCAACCTACTACAACCGCGACCTCTTCAAGAAACTCCAACTACTCAAGCAAGGAACAAAGAGCGTTGAAGAATACTACAAGGAGATGGAGATAGCCATGATTCGAGCCAATGTCAAGGAAGATGATGAGCAAACTATGGCACGTTTCTTGAACGGACTCAATCATCCCATCAAGAAGATCGCCGACTTCCAACCATACTCATCCCTCATTGAGCTCGTACATCAAGCTACAAAGGCGGAACGCCAAGTACAAGATGACTTCAAACGCCAAGTACTCATCCAAGACCTCTGACTTCTCCAACAACCAAGCTTCAACGACTCCTCCAACATCTACACCAACCAAGCTTCCTTCAAGAAACGACGACAAGTCAAGTTACAAGAAGACATCGACAAGTTCAAGTCGTCCTCCTCCTACTACAAGCAACCTCAAGCCGCGTGCTTCATCCTCTACTCCGACCGATGAGACTATCAAGACAAGCTCCTTCAAGTGTTTCACTTGCGGCGGCCGAGGCCACAAGTCATACGAATGCACCAACAAGCGCACCATGATCCTCAACGACGATGGCACATATGACTCCATGAGTGAAGAGGAAATGGAAGCCCTTGAGCAAGTGGCCATGCACCGACAAGTGAATGAAGATGAAGATGATCAAGTCTTTTGTGATGAGGATTCGAGCCCGCCTCGTTGTCTCCAAGGTCTTGACTCTTCAACATCAACAAGAAGAAGACCAACGATGCCACATCTTCCACACAAAAGCCGCATCAATGGACGGTCCATCAAGGTCATCATCGATGGAGGTAGTTGCCACAACTTGGCAAGTGAAGAACTATGCTCCAAGCTACAATTGGTCAAGAGGAAGCACCCACACCCTACAAGGTTCAATGGCTAAGTGACTCCGGCACTATACGAGTCGAGCATACGGTCCAAGTCTCCTTCAAAATTGGTGCTTATGAAGACACTTTGGAGTGTGATGTGGTCCCAATGACCGCTTGCCACCTCCTTCTTGGTCGACCATGGCAATTCGACCGTGGTGTCATACACAATGGGCGAACCAATCACTATAGCTTCAAGATGAAAGGGAAGGAGTATGTGCTCGACCTATGTCTCCTAGTCAAGTGATAGCCGACAAGCAAGCCACACATCATAGAGAAAAGAGTGAGAAAGTGATCCACCCAAAAGTGAGTGAGAGCCACAAGCCAAATTTGAGAGACTCTTCACCTAGAGAAAAACCTCATTCTATTTGCCACCAAAAGTGAGATGAGAGAAGTGTGTGAGCACCCATCGAGTGTGATGCACTTTGTCCTTGTGTGCAAGGATGGAGAACCAAAACTAACACCATTCACGAGCTACCTTTGGTGTTTCAATCTCTTTGCAGGAATTTCAAGATGTTTTCCCGATGAGCTACCTCCGGGTCTACCTCCTCTTGAGGCATTGAGCATCGAATCGACCTCATCCCCGAGCGCCGCTACCAAACAAAGCTCCATACCGAGTCAATCCGGAAGAAACCAAGGAGATTCAACGGCAAGTACAACAACTCATCGACAACGGTCATGTACGTGAAAGCATAAGCCCTTGTGCCGTTCCTGTTATTCTTGTGCCTAAGCCCGATGGAAGTTTCCGCTTGTGTTCGATTGTAGACCTATCAATGCTATTACCGTTCGATATAGGCATCCCATTCCTCGCTTAGATGACATGCTTGATGAACTTAGTGGAGCCAACTTTTCTCAAAATTGATCTTAAAAGTGGCTATTATCAAATACGCATACAAGAGGGTGATGAATGGAAAACTGCTTTCAAAACCAAATTTGGTTTATATGAGTGGTTAGTGATGCCTATGGGTCTTTCGAAGCTCCGGTACTTTTGTGCGCCTTATGCATCATGTGCTCCGTCCTTATATTGGAGTCTTTGTTGTGGTTTACTTTGATGATATTCTTGTGTTTAGCAAAACCATGAAAGAGCACTTCAATCATGTAAAATCTGTGTTGCAAACTCTTCGCAAGGAAAGCCTTTATGCAAATTTGAAAAATGCACTTTTGGAGTCGACAAAGTGGTTTTCTTGGGTTTTGTTGTTTCTTCAAAGGGTGTCCATGTTGATGAATCTAAAATTCAAGCAATCAAAACTTGGCCCCAACCCACCAATTTGCAACAAGTGCGAAGTTTTCTTGGTCTTATGGGTTTCTATCGTCGCTTTGTGAAAGATTTTAGCACAATTGCCGCTCCTTTGCATGCTTTGAGCAAGAAGAATACTCCCTTTGTTTGGGGAACTTTGCAATCAACCGCTTTTGATGAGCTCAAGTCTTTGCTTACTCATGCTCCGATTCTTGCTTTGCCCAATTTTGACAAAACTTTTGAGGTTCATTGTGATGCAAGTGGTACCGAATTGGCGGAGTTTTGATGCAAGAAAAACGAGCCATTGCATATTTTAGTGAAAACTCTCCGGTGCTCAACTTAATTATCCCATCTATGACAAAGAATTGTATGCTTTAGTGCGTGTGCTACATGTTTGGGAACATTACCTTAGACCGCATGAGTTTGTCATCCATACCGATCATGAAACGCTTAAGTACCTCAAAGGTCAAACTAAATTGAACAAAGCGTCATGCCAAATGGAGTGAATTCATTGAATCTTTTCCTTATGTGATCAAGTACATTAAGGGTAAAGAAAATGTAGTTGCCGACGGCTTTCACGCATAAACATGCTTGTCACTCAACTTGAGTTGAATGTTATTGGTTTTGAGCATATAAAAGACTTGTATGAGCATGATCCATCTTTTGCTTCTCCTTATGCTAAGTGTTTGACGCATACGTCTTGGGAACAATATTACATCAAGGATGGTTACCTTATGAGAGCTAACAAACTTTGCATTCCCAAGTCTTCTCTTCGTTTGCTCCTTTTGCAAGAGGCTCATGGAGGCGGCCTCATGGGACACTTTGGACGCGACAAGACATTCGCCGCACTCTCCAACAACTACTTTTGGCCCAAGATGTTCCGCGACGTCTCACGCTTCACCAACCGATGCTACACATGTCGCAAAGCTAAGTCTAAAGCTCAATCTCATGGTCTTTACATGCCTCTTCCTATCCCATATCAACCATGGGAAGACATTAGTATGGATTTTGTACTTGGTTTGCCTAGGACTCAAAATGGCAAGGATTCCGTGTTTGTTGTTGTGGATAGATTTTCTAAAATGGCACATTTCATTCCTTGCAACAAGATAGACGATGCTTCACATGTTGCAAATCTCTTTTGTAGGGAAATCTTGCGACTCCATGGCGTACCAAAGACAATCGTCTCCGATCGTGACGTCAAGTTCTTGAGTTACTTTTGGAAGACCCTATGTGCCAAGCTCGGAATCAAGCTCTTGTTCTCCTCGGCATACCATCCTCAAACCGACGGCCAAACGGAGGTGACGAACCGCACACTATCCACTCTACTTCGTGTCAAGAAGAACATCAAGGAGTGGGAAGCATGTCTACCCATCGCCGAAATACGCCTACAATCGTGCAAGACATTCAACTACCGGCAAGTCCCCTTCGAGGTCGCTCTACGGTTTCAACCCGTTGTCCCCATTGGACATTCTACCACTTCCTCTCCAAGAGCGCACCAACATGGATGCAAGTGAACGAGCAAGCTACATCAAGAAGATGCACGAAGATACAAGGCACACCATCGAGCGCCAAGTACAACGCCAAGCAAACAAGCTCAACGCCAACAAGCAACCCATCGCCTTCAACATTGGTGATCTAGTGTGGCTACACCTTCGCAAGGACCGCTTCCCCAAAGAACGCAAGTCCAAACTTCTCCCTCGAGCCGATGGACCTTTCAAGGTACTAGCACGCTACAACGACAACGCTTACAAGATCGACATACCTCGAGACAAGTACAACGTGAGCGACATCTTCAACGCCAAGGACCTCGCACCTTTCCATGGAGATGAAGCTTTTGATCCGAGGTCGGATCTCTCCCAAGGGGGAGATGATGCGAGCATCCTTCGATCATCCCCATGGACCTTCCGTCGCCTCACCAAGCTCCAAAAGGACCCATGACGAGAGCACGAGCTCGAGCTCTCGAGACCGAGTGATGTAGGGCGGAACCCTACATGGACGATCTTTCACGTTTGGAGTGGGATCCCTCGAAGAACACGATGAACACGGGGAAGAACGGAGAGAAATCACAAGGGGAAACACTCAAGAACAAGTACAATCACACATCCACTAGACAATCAAACACACAAGATCACAAGGTACATGAACAACAAAGGGAAAGATACAAGGTAAGGTTCATCTCCAAGAGGAGGTCTTGATGATATCCTAGACGGATCTTCCCGCAAGGGGGTCTTGATGATATCCCGCAGGATCTTCTCACATGGAGGTCTTGAACTCCATGGGAGTGGTAGTCTCTCTCTCTCTCAAGAGTAGAGGTAGGAGCAAAGCTCACCTAAGAATGAGCTATCATATTTGCTTACCCTAGAAAGGAAGTGGAGGTGGTCTATTTATAGTCTAAGCCACGAAGGGGTAAGTGGGAGAGGGATACAAGGCCAAAGGCCCGCGGCTGCGCACAGGCAGGGCGGTAGTACCGGGCTCATGGCCGGTAGTACCGCTTGAGCGGTAGTACCGCTTGGAGGGGCGGTAGTACCGCTTGGGTGACCTTAGCGGTAGTACCGCTTGGAGTGGCCAGGTAGTACCGCTCGTTCTGGAGCGGCCAGGTTCTCTTCCTCCTTCTCTTCCATGCTTCCTCGCAGAGGGGTGTAGTCGTTCCTTGGCGCTTGCACTCCTCCTCGACATCCGTGAAGCTCAGGCAATAGTTATGCATGCACACGGAGAAGTGTCAAGTAGTATACCATCCTCGAAGGGGTCAAGTGAACACGTGTAAAGGAGAAGATTCACCTTTATGTATGAGAAGTAGAGGTTGCACGTGTCACTTGCCAAACGGACTCTTGACATGGTGATGACCGTAGGATGCTCCGCATCATCCCTCCCCTTGGGAAAGATCCGACCTCGGATCGAAGACCAAATCACCATGGGAAAGAGATAAGCGTCGCCGTGTTGAAGTGGACGATCACCAAGTACTTGTCATCTTGAAGCTCGAAATGGGCACTCTCCGATGCCGCGCCATCTTGTGATTCCTTCAAAAGGAGTAAATAGAACAAACACTTGGAAAAACAAATGTGGTTAGAGTTAGTGCAAAACCAAGCATTCAAGAGGTGATTCACCAAACAAGTGTTGTCATCAAACATAGCATAGGGTGTGACAAAGGATTGTGACATGGCATGTAAGCATATCAATCGAGCACAAGCAAAAATATCATGGGAACAAGCATGTAAATGTGAGGTAGAGATGCAAATATGTGTGACAAGAGCACAAGCATCCACCTCAAGGTCATAGCAAGTATGCATAAAGCGCCGACAAATGGTCGATGGTAGGCATAGGAAGTATTCACAACACCAAATAAAATGAAGTGTCTAAACACATGGGTCAAGTGCAAGACAATCCAAGCATAATGTGCATAGGGTGTAGTGAATATAGTGTGGCACTCAACGCAATAGAAAGAGCAATTATTCATCATGTGTGAGGCCATCAAGTCAAGCGTGTAGCAATCAATGGGATATGGCATATGTGAAGAAATGATATTGGTGCAACCAACCATATGATAGTAGCAAGTAGTCCAAGAATTGGATGCAACACCCAAGGTATATATATCATGAAGCATGGAAATGTGGCAATCATTGGTGAAAGCAATATCTCGAACATGCGGGCAAATGGTGCAAGCAACACATGAAGTATGATCCACAATATCCAAGCTCAAGAAGGATGTCACCTTGAAAGTGTGTCCTTGTGCATTCTTCACAATGCCGAAGTGGAAGAAAATACGGTGTAGAAGCGAGTCGTGGTTGAATGTATGAGGCTCGCTCTCAAGAGCTCGAATGGTCAACTCACGTGAAGTGGAAGTCGACACAAAGTCCAAGTATCCTACACATGCACATAACAAAACAAAGAACGTATGCACATGGTAGATAAACACATCATCCATCATGATGGTTCTCATCTTTTGCACAAAACCATTAGAAGCACAAGTGCATGAATAATATGATGCAACAATGGCTAAATTCATGGCACTAGGTATATGGTGCAAAGAAGTAAGACAAGCATGCTTCACAAGAATTATGTCAAAATCTCCAAATATATGCGAGAATGCTATGGGGGCAATCTCATGAGCAAGAAGAGAATCATTGTTGCACTCAATACATGGCAAATCATCTAGCATGAGGGAGGCAACACATAGAGATATATGACAAGAAGCAATATGAATCATGTGCAAAGCATATAGATGGTTGTCATCAACCGCATGAAATGGTGATGCAACATAAGCAAGCATAGTAATCAAGTCGTGCAAACTAGTGGAGCGAAGATGCAACACACTAGAAGAAATCATGTCAATCATGTCATGTAAACAAATAATAGGCATAGGGAATGCACATGACATATCGCAAGCACGAACACAAAGCAAGATCATAGTGTCATCATAGGCATGGGGCACAAAGCAATCATGGCAATACCAAACAATATCTCCACCACGCTTGCAAATACACATACATGTACTAGAATCAATCATCATGTGTAATGCAAAGCATGGGTCACAAATGCATGGCAAAGGCATAGGAATGGGCATATCATGCAAAGTGAACATGGCAAGATGGGCAAAGGATATATAATGGACAACTACCCATAACCATGTGAGGGCCATGTAGAAGAAATGCGCGAAGTGTTTGCGCGAAGTGAGCGGTGGGAAAGGCAATCCATGGGATCCCAAATCATCGTTGCTCTCTAGAGCTCGTTTTGTCAACTCGTGGGATTGCGAGGTCGACAAGTATTCATCGGTACCTACACAAAAGAGACACAAACGAAAGAAATTGTGTGTGTGGTAAATGTACACATCATCCATCATGATGTGTATGTGCGTGTGTGAGTTAGCACAAGATAAGCATCGCTCAAAGAAATTTGATGCATGGTATAAGAACATGTCATCCATCATGAAAGAATAGTTATTATGTATGACATGATGGGGACACAAATTGAGAATGCAAGTATATGGCACATCAAAAGCATGTTTGTTCATGGGGAGCATATGGTGCACACAAGTATTGGGATCATGCAATGGATGGGATGGATCAAAATCTCCTAACAAGTATGAGGAAACTATGGGGGTCTCCTCATGAGCAATATTGGAAACATCATTTGGAGAAAATGGACAACATCCAAAACAATGCATATCCGAAGCTAGGTGGGCATGGCATGGCATATGAGATAAATGATGCAAATCAATATCATCACAAGAAAAACAAATGCCAATAACCATGGGCTTGTCATCTATGCCATATGTGCAAATTGGGTTTATTTTAATGGCATATGCATAGTCACTATGAAGAGATTGCAAATAAGACATATGATGGATCTCATGCATAGCATATGATAAGTCAAGCGGATTAGCAAACATGATGTGACCTAAAGAATTGTCACAAGAAATCCTATGTAACATAGCATCACAACTAATAGACTCCACATGAGAATCATCATATTCATCATAAATGGGCAAATCATCACATGGGAAATCATACTAGAATGAAGCATGTCAATAGGGTGATCAACATCATGCAAGCAATCAATGTCAAAATAGTCCACTAGTGGGACGAGAGCATCACCGTCACCTTTGTTACCTTTGTCATTCCACTCAAGTGGTGTAGGTGAGGTGGGAAAGACCAAATGGTGGTCATCTTCATCTTGATGGAACCATGTGGGGTGCATCATATTCCACCATGGCCATCATCTTGTCCAAAGGGAGGACGAAGTCGCCGAGGATCGTGGCGTCATCATAAATGGGACCTAGCACCAAATGAGAAGACACAATAGAGGTAGAGGTCAAGTCGTTAGTGTTGAAAGTGGCCTCACATGACCTATCAACTATCTCACTCTCTCTATGTGGTGGTTCACTCACTCCCTCAAAATAGGTGCACTCAAACTCACGTATGGTGGAGTCACTCATCTCACTCAAGTGGTGGTTGTGGCTCTCCTCACATGAGAATTGGGGCAACTCGTCATATATGGGGCTAGTGGTGAAGTCACTCTCACTCTCAATATGGTGGCACAAGTCGCTCAAGTCATCATACGTCGCTGTGACCGAAGTGAAATACTCAACCATCTCATCGCCGTCGCCCTGGATGAAGGCCGAAGATGGCACATCATCACTCTCCTCCATGACCGAAGGGAAAATCCCATGCTCGATCATCTCGTCATCGTCGTCGTGGATGAAGGCCGAAGATGGCACAACATAACTCTCGCCTCCTAAGATGGAAGCATCATCCTTGCTCGCCACCTTGTCGCTTGCCTCCAAAGCTTGGTCCTTGAAGGTCTCCGTAGTCGTACTTGTCGCCGCACCAGCTTGAAAAAGAGTCAAGGTAGACTCGGCATCATCAATGCCACAAAGAGGGATGGCGGTGAAGTCGCACTTGGGAGCATCGTCTTGGAGCTTGTCGGGCTTGGACATCATGGTGGTACTAGCCTCATGCTTGTTGTAGAGCTTGGTCGCCGTGAAGTGTGCTTGGGGTGGAGAAGCCTTGGCCTTCATGAGTTCTTGTTCCGCCTTGAGAGCACCAATGTAGTAGTCGTCGATGGACTTGTAGTTCTCGAGGAAGATTGTCTTGGAGATGTCGTTGTTCAATCCCATCATGAAGTGGAACTTCATCGAAATGGGGTCATCCACGCCGGCTCGTCGCAAGGCAATCTTCATCTCCTTGAATCTGCGTCGATGGACTTGGATCCTGGATGGTGTTCTCCAATTGGCGTCGAAGTTGTTCCGTGTAGGTTGGAGGCACGAACTCTCGCCGCAAAGCTCTCTTCATCTTGGGCCAACTCATCTCGTAGCACTCAAAGGTGTGTGAAGCCACCATGTCGGCGTAGTCGTGGAAGTTTCTTGTGGCGCACTTCACTTGATCTTCGGAGGAACTTGATGTAGCTTGAGGTAGTCGTCCATCAAACGCTCCCACTCGAGGTACTCCTCGGGTTCTTGAGTCCCATAGAAAGGAATCTCGTGGTCGATGTCGAGGTCGTAGTAGCTCGTGGAAGTCGCGGACTTGAGCTTGGGGAGCTTCTCTTGGCGTAGTCTTGGGGTGCTTGTTGGCGAAGATGCGAATATCCGGCGAAGATGCCTTGAAGTCGCTTGGCGAAGATGCCAAGGAGATGGTGAAGTCGTTGGCGGTTGTTGATGTTGAGCTCTTGACCTTCACGTTCTTGTTGATGATGGTGTCGATGCCGATGTGATGTTGCGGAGATGGTCGCTCGGAAGGATGTGCTCTTGGCGTCTTCTCGAAGATGAGGAAGATAGCTTGTAGGACTTGATGAGGATTTGATCTCCTCCATTTTAGCTTGCATCTTGGCGTCGTAGTTGTTTTCCATGGCATCGAACTCGTCGTTGTTGTTGTAGACCGAAGATGAAATGCCTTGCCTATCCATCACAAGACTCGAGTAGAGGTGAGTAGGAAATGAGATAAACAATACCAAGTTACCTTTTCCCAAAGTTGAGGATGTATCCGTTTCACTCAATGTGAGATGAAAGAATAGTGGAATTGGTACGGACTTGTTCACTCACACCTATCAAGTAAAGCTTATGGTAGAGCTCGGTGAGGATAGTGGCACAAAATTTGATGCAAAATGTTAGCAGGAGTCAATAATGTTGAAAGAGATTCACAAAATTATAAGCGAAACAAGTAGACCAATAGCAATATGTGGCACACGGAAACACACACGGATAGATAAATGGGGCCGTGCAACCAAGGAATGAGCTCAAAATGTGGAATCCACCAAAACGCTCGTGTTGCACAACTCAAGAGAGACGCTAGCACGATTGCTCAATAGGCGGATCGACACTTGTGCACAACCTATAAGATGCAAAATGGATAAACTTTCTATCCCAAGTATGCTATGTATGTATGGTTCCCGGTGTTTCTCTCAAGATGATCCAAGATGATCGGATATGATAATCTTATATGCAATGTGGTATGATGCTATGGCACTTGCTTACAAGCTTCTTTGCTCTTTCTCTCTTTTGCTTAAAAGCTTTATTTCTTTTTTTTTTGTCCACTTTGCACAATGCACAAACCAAGATAGCTTTTGTGTATATGCGGGAACGATATTGTGACACAATGGATGATATGATGATACCAAGATGATATGGTATGTATGCAATGGATGGTGTAGATCACTAATGTGCACAAGTAACGTTGCGGCAATACTCAAATGGCTAGTCTCGATAGGCAAGTAACATAAAATGGGCTAGGGGTTATCAATGCAATTTGCAAGGGAATATACAATGGTGTCGTCGAGGTTACCGTCCTTGCGATGATGAGTGGCGGTGTTCTTGATGTAGATACCAAGATGATGGAAACTCGTCCCTAAGTAGTCAAACACCTTAGGAAGCGGAAAACCGCGAACTCAAAATCTCAAATGACAAATGTCAAATGGTGGTAGCGGAATGTGGTGGTGGTTTGCACTTGGCAATGCGAAGTGGAATGATGGGCTATACACGTGTCGGAGTTGAAGTTGCCATCCCTAAGTAGCCGAAACACCTTAGGAGACATAAGCCACAACTCAAACAAGCTCAAACAACTATTGGGTTAAGTTGGGTTGTCGGAAGTGTATAGTGGGCAGGCCTATGTGGAAGTGGTGGTGGTGGTTGATGAAGAAGAAATCGTCCCTAAGTAGCCGAAACACCTTAGGAGACTCGAATCACTACTCAAGCAACCACTAATGCTATGGGGAACAAAATTGGTTAGGTTGCGGAAGTCGGTGGTGGTTATGCGGAGGATGTGGCGGAAGCCCTAGGCAAAGATGCCAAAGTTTACAAAATTTGATGGAGTCAAATGGTGATGGTAGTATTTTTATTGGAAGGGGGATGTCAATAGCTTCAAAACGAGCTAAAGAACGTCAAAATCGGACTCCGGATGAATTAGTTATGGCCGAAACGGTGAAAGTCGGAAGGCTGAAACTGGCTAGGGCGGTAGTACCGCTGGGGAGGGCGGTAGTACGCTCGTAGCGGTAGTATACCGCTTGGAACGGGCGATAGTACCGCTCGTGTCGGGTTTTTTCGCAAAATCTGGCTCGGGGGCGGTAGTGCCGCTTGGAAGGGCGGTAGTACCGCTTGGAGGTGCTAAGCGGTAGTACCGCTTGGAAGGGCGGTAGTACCGCTCGTGTCGGGATTTTTCGCAAATCCGGATAGGGGCGCGATTTTGGGGCGGAAATTGATGATTTCGGGGTCAAAATTGGAGAGATTTCGTGGATGGAAGTGGGGAAACTTGGGGAAATGCTAGATCCACTCGAAACCAAGCAAATCCATGGATAAAAATCAACAAAACATCATCAAAACTAACAAATCACAAAAAAATTTGGGGCTATTTTTGGTGGGGATTTTCGGATTTAGGACAAAATCAACAAAATCAAGCTAGAAAAAGAGGGGTAGGGGCTCCAAAAACGTGATCAACGTGGCTCATGATCCATAGATGATGTAGGGCGGAACCCTACATGGACGATCTTTCACGTTTGGAGTGGGATCCCTCGAAGAACACGATGAACACGGGGAAGAACGGAGAGAAATCACAAGGGGAAACACTCAAGAACAAGTACAATCACACATCCACTAGACAATCAAACACACAAGATCACAAGGTACATGAACAACAAAGGGAAAGATACAAGGTAAGGTTCATCTCCAAGAGGAGGTCTTGATGATATCCTAGACGGATCTTCCCGCAAGGGGGTCTTGATGATATCCCGAGGATCTTCTCACATGGAGGTCTTGAACTCCATGGGAGTGGTAGTCTCTCTCTCTCTCAAGAGTAGAGGTAGGAGCAAAGCTCACCTAAGAATGAGCTATCATATTTGCTTACCCTAGAAAGGAAGTGGAGGTGGTCTATTTATAGTCTAAGCCACGAAGGGGTAAGTGGGAGAGGATACAAGGCCAAAGGCCAGCGGCTGCAAGACAGGCGGGCGGTAGTACTGGGCTCATGGCCGGTAGTACCGCTTGAGCGGTAGTACCGCTTGGAGGGCGGTAGTACCGCTTGGGTGACCTTAGCGGTAGTACCGCTTGGAGTGTCTTGATAGTACCGCTGGTTACGGGCGCCAGTTCTCTTCCTCCTTCTCTTCCATGCTTCCCTCGCAGACGGTGTAGTCGTTCCTTGGCGCTTGCACTCCTCCTCGACATCCGTGAAGCTCCGACAATAGTTATGCATGCACACGGGAGAAGTGTCAAGTAGTATACCATCCTCGAAGGGGTCAAGTGAACACGTGTAAAGGAGAAGATTCACCTTTATGTATGAGAAGTAGAGGTTGCACGTGTCACTTGCCAAACGGACTCTTGACATGGTGATGACCGTAGGATGCTCCGCATCACCGAGGTGACTTCTCTCCTTAGTGAAATATCATATGACCCTCTCGAGACATGGCTACTACCTCAATCCGGAATGTTGTGCATGCTTAGGTACCAAGGAACCAACCTAGGAGAAGCTACAGCTCAAGATGGACACCAAGAGCAAGAGGAAGAACTGCAGAGTCCAGCGGGAGCGGTACTACCGCTCAAGCCAAGCGGTACTACCGCTGGGATCCAAGCGGTACTACCGCTCTCCCTCCGGCCTACTTCCGCAAAACCCGACACACTCCAGAATCGAGCAGGCGTCGGCGGTACTACCGCTCAAGATAAGCGGTACTACACTGAGAGCGGTACTACCGCCCACAAAGCGGTACTACCATTGAAAGCGGTACTACCGCCATGAAGCAACAGTACTACCGCCCTGCTGCGTGCAGCGTTTGGGCGAGGCCCATGTACTCGTTTCGCCCCCAACTTACCCCTTGGAGGTCCTAGACTATAAATAGACCTTCCCCTCATCCTTTCTAGGGTTAGCTTTGGATTTGCTCATATTTCGGTGTGAGAGCCTTTGCTCATCCACTTGGCTACTTCTCCTTCGAGATCAGGACCTCTACGGAGAAGATCCCCCAAGCGGATTCAAGACCCCCTCCTAGGGTGGACCCCATCAAGACCTCCTCGCGGAGAAGAACGGCTACCCTTGTATCTTTCCTTTGTTGATCTCGGATCTTGTATCACTTTATGCATTCGATAATCTAGCACTTGTGTGATCGTTTTCTTGTCGGTTGAGTGATCTCTCTCTCGTTCTCCCCGTGTTTTCCCTCGTGTTCTTCCGCTCGTTCTTCGTGTTCCTCGTAGGGATTCTCTCCAAGCGTGAAAGATCGTCCACGTAGGGTTCCGCCCTACATCAAACAACGACGGCGTGAACAACTACATCACCAAAGCGTCTATCTTCGAGCTTCAACAACAAGTGCAAGGCACACAATCAAGATTGCGAGAGCGCATCGAGAACATCTCCATCGACATTCATCACTCCGAAGCAAGGAGAAGGGACTACTTCGACAAGAAGCTTGCCGCACATAAAGAGGAGCAAGATGCAAGGATGGAGGAGATTCGGGCCTTGATCAAGTCTTCTTCCCCTTCGTCATCTTCAAGGCGGCGACATTCAAGCCACAAGTCTTCGGAGCGCGGAAACGACGCAAGTGCAAATCGTCCTCGTCCACATCTACATGGTGACCACCATCACGTTCGTGATCACCATCGTCATGAAGGGCAAGTCACCTCCAAGCATCATGTGCACGACGACGACGAACGCTAAGGAGCTCAAGCACGACAACGACATCATCATCATGAAGATGCTCCACAAGCGCAAATGCACAAGTCCCAACAAGCCCTACTTCACGCCAAGTCGAAGCTTCATAAGCACAAGAGAAGACCGCGAGATGAGCACCACCAAGACGGCGCTACGGCTACAACAACCACTTTGGCATCTTCGCCAAGTGTTCTCAAGGCATCTTCGCCTTTGGACGTACGGCATCTTCGCCTACTTCCCACGAGTACGCCTACAACAACTTCTTCAAGTCCAAGGCGACCACCTATGAGCGAGGGTGACACTTCGATCTTCGGAAGCCCCTCAAGGAAGATGGCCGAGCATGGGAAACTCCCTTCGGTCATGGAGACGAGCTATGAGGTGCCACATCATATGGGCCTCCAACAACAAGACGGCGACAAGAAGGTTGAGCAAGGGCCATCCCCTTCGACCACGGCGTCGAGCGCGAATCTCTTCTACAACATGAAGACGGCGCCCATATTGGACTCATGCTCCGAGTCAAGCTACGCGACCGCGCATGGAGACATTTGCACCTACACCTCTCCGACACCCACACATGTTGAGATGCCCCAATTGCCATGTCAGGAGAGCCACCACCCCATGAGAGAGATGAGTGACTCCACCATACGTGACATTGAGTGCATTTCCTATGAGAGGATGAGTGTGACCACCACTAGTCCCACACTTGAGAGCATGCCACACATCCTATGTGAGGTTGAGCGCCATTTGAGTGACTCCACCAACCATACGAGTGAGAGCATCATATTGAGAGTGAGTGAGCCACAACACTTAGTGAGTGAGGTAGTTGACACGGCATGTGAGGCCACTATGATTTCTAACGACTTAACCTCTACTCCTAGTGTGTTTTCTTCTTTGGTGCTAGGTCTCCTACATGACGACATGCCTATCCTCGACGAGTCCATCCCTACATTGGAGACGACGATGGCCATGGTGGACGATGATACACCCCCCACATGGTTCCATCAAGATGAAGATGACAACGAATGGATCGTTGACACCTCACCTACAACATATGAGCGATGCTCCAAAGGTAACATAGGTGATGGTACTTCTCTTGTCCCACTAGTGGACTCTCTTACCATCGATTGCTACCATGATGTTGACCCACCTATTACCATGCTTCATGCTAGGGAAACTTCTTCATGCCTTGACTTACCTATTTATGATGAATATGATGATGAGCACGTTGAGTTGCCTAGTTGTGATGCTATGCTCCATAGGACATCTTGTGAAAATTCTATTGGTCACTTCATGTTTGACAATCCATTGAACTTGTCATATGCTATGAGTGAGATATCCCATATTGCATCATTACAATCTCAACATAGTAACTATGCATGCCCCATTAAAATAAACCCTATTTGCACTTATGGCATAGATGACGAGATGATGGTCATTGGCTTTTGCTTCTCTTGTGATGATATTGCCATGCTTCCTTTACATGATTTGCGCAATTCGTCTAGTATTCCATGCCATGATCACATTGTTCCAAATATGCATTGTTTTGGATGTTGTCAATATTCTCCATGTGATGTTTCGATTAATGCTCATGAGGAGACCCCCGTAGTTTCCTCATACACATTAGGAGATTTTGATTCATCCCATACTTTGCATGATTCACATAATTGCTTGCACCATATGCATTCCATGAATAACAATGCTCTAGATATTGCTCATGATGCATTACACAATTTGAGTCTCCATTATGCCATACATAATAACAAACCTATCATGATGGATGACATGTTTCTATATCACGCATCTCATTTATTTGAGCATTGGATATTTTGTGCTAAACGACACATGCACGTATGCATCATGATGGATGATGTGTACATATATCATGCACACACAATTTTTCCTTTGTCTTTGTTTTGTGTAGGTACTCATGTATACTCGTCAACTTCTCAATCCCAAGAGTTGACGAAACGAGCTCTTGAGCGCAATGATGCTTTGGGATCCCATGGACTATACTCACCAACGTCCCCTTCGCGCAAGGACTACGCGCAACTCCTCTACTTGGCTCTCACACGGCTATGGGCTATTTACCACTTGTCGATTCATGCTCATTTTACCGTGTTCACTTTGCATGTTATGCTTGCTCCTATGCCTTTGCCATGCAATTGTGGCCCTTGCTTGCATCTACCCATGTTTCATCATTATGCCACTTCTATGTGTATTTGCATGTTTGGTGGAGATCCTTGTTGCTTTTGCCATGTTTATCATGTGCCCCATGCTATTGTCGATTGTTGTGTTGGGAGAGTCATGATGTCACATTGCTATTTACATATGGCCTCTCGCCAATACATTGATGATAATTTTCGCATATCTTACTTTCATGCTTGTGCTATGCCATGTGAGTTATTCATGCCCACTATTTGCACACATGACATGCTTGCCATGATTCCTTTTAGTACGTTGCATCTTCGCACTACTAGCTTGCTTGACTTGATCTCTATGATTGCTAGCTATGTTGCATCACCCATGTTCCACTATCACTTGCTTTCTTGGGCTGATGACATATATGCTCATGCCTCTCACATGATATATCTTGATCATTGTCTCTTGTGTCCATTAGTTGCCTCTCTCATATCCACTTGTATTGAGTGCAACCATACTATGCTTATTGATCTTGGAGACTTTGACACTTTACTTGTGATGCATGCTTGTTTGATTGAGCCTCTTGTATTTGGATGTTTTTACATCATATGCCTCCATACTTTGAAATGCTCCCTTGTCCTTTCTTATGATGACCATGATGCACACACTTGTTCGGTATCTTACCACACGAATGATTGGTTTTGCCATTTCGCTACCCTCATTTGTTTTTCCAAGTGTTTGTCATGTTCTCTCATTTTGAAGGATTTACAAGGCGGTACCATCACGAGACATATTGGTTATGTGAAGGCATACACGATGTGCGACACCAACATTTTCGACATCCTCATAAAGGTGAACTCCTTCTCTTTGAGCCATCCTCAAGTTTGCATATTGGATGGGTCACTCTTTCATTGTTGTTTTGATGAGGACATGACTACCTTGGATGAGACCAAAAATATTGCATACATGCATATTTCTCAGGTGATTTCTAGTGCAAACTATTCAATAATATATTTATGTTATCCAGAACAAAAATACTTCACATACTTTTGTGTTTTGTCTAATTGCAGGTGTATGGGACATTTGTACAATCCACATATGAAGATAAGGGAGAAAGAGATGTTTACCTGCTGTTCAAAAAGTTCTCTCACGTCACTTTTGGCCCAAGAGAAGATAGAGTCCAAGTCTCTCACGTTCGGACTCAGATTCGGACTGCACAGACATACCTGACTCAAAACGTCTATAACTTTTTCATACGGACTCCAAATTGGTTGATTCTTTTTTGTTGGAAAATAGATTTCGTGCATTTTCCAACCCAATTGAATCACCTTAAAATCCGTCCGGAGCGTTGAGTTATAGACGAAACAATCTGATGCTGCAGCAGAATCCGAGTCAAACTACAAGTCCAAAGGTGTTCGTCACCTCCGCTTGGGCCCATTGGCCTTGTACGACCTAGGGTTAGTTTTAGGCTGCCTTGGGACGTCCTCCCACCTCCTTGGCCGCCACCCCTTGCTCCTATATAAGTAGATCCATCTAGTAGCTTTTTCCTTGGGATTTGTTTAGTTAAAAGTTAGCCATTGCAACTTCGTGTACTTTGTTTGTGTCCAACGACCAGACCAAGACCGCTACGGATCCCCACCATTATCAATACTTCATATATATTCGCAATATTCAGATTGCTTTATCATATTCTTGCTCGTTCTTCGATTGCTTGCAGGAATAGACCTTTCGTGGTCAGGCTGATCGTGCTTCCGGCATCGTCAGTAACCTAAGGAGATTGGTTTAGCGATTGCTAAGGCGCAACGTCGTGCACGTTTGTAGTCGGATCGTCAAAGTCGACTCCACCAAATCGAGAGTTATCATCTCATCGAAAGATCGGGACACCCTCGCCTCTATCAAGTGGTATCAGTTTTCAGGTTGCTCGGTGAGAATTTCCAATTATCCCTAGATTAGATTTATTTTCTTACCTATTGTCCAAGAAAAAGCCACACAAAAAAAGATAGATCTATTGATCCTTTGTCCAAGCCAGTCTGAGCCTTTGCAGTTTTCTTTTCATTGTTTGCATTATTGAATTATCGGTTGCATCGTCGTGTCGAGTTGCTGGTCTTAGTGTCTAGTTCGTTTAGAGTTTCGAGTTCTGTTCACATTAGTCACGCCGCCGCTGCATCGTTATCCCTTCCGTTGATCACCATCCATCCATCAATTTCCACCACGTGCTACCCACCGTTCATTGTCATAACCATAGTTGAGATCGTTCACATCTTCGCCTGATCCAATCTGCATCTTATCCAGTTTGTCTTGGAAAGAGGGAGAAAAAGATAGAGAAAAAAAAGAGAAAAAAGGAAAAAAAAAAAAGAGAGAGAAGAAAAAAAAAAAAAGCGTGAGAAAAAAAAAGAGGAAAAAACCGGATCTATCTAGAATCAATCTCGTACCTGAATTTGGATTGGAATCTGTTTTATGCGCCTGTTCAGTAAAACAGGTGTATCTTCCTCATCTGAAGTCCGTTTTGACTCCGTGAGTACTCAAATTAAAGCTAGAGACGAGGCGCACCTAAATAGTTGCAGAAGCTGGTTCAATATTTGACACCTCAAAATCGGCTTCTAAATAGGTGTTTTGCCCTCTGAAGTTCGTGAACACAGCTTGTTCCAATTTTTCAGGCCAGTTTTAGAATTCTTTGACTCCTCATATCAACTCGAATTGAGTGATTCTTTTTGCATTGGAAAGCTTGAGTTAGTAGCATTCTTTGAAAGAATTTATCAGAAAATTGGCTCAAACTTTTCAAGAGGAAAGTTGGAGAGAGAGTTGTTGTATGTCCTGCTTGGCGCTTGTTTTCATCATTATCTTCACCGCCGTTGTGATCTTCACTTATATCTTGCTGTCAAGAGCTACTTAGTATCCTTCATTGATGCTAGTTGTGCTATGCCGTGACCTCATTAGTGTTCTAGGCTCGCGTCTCTAGTCCGGTCTAGCCTAGGACCAGCCAAGATCTGTCGTTGAGCGTTTATTCAACATTGCATCTTTGAATTGATTATTGCTAATCTTTTGCTACTATATATATCCAACCCAGCTCCACATATTTCTACACCGTGTATACATACGCTCCCCGGCAATCGCTTTACTCAATATTCGAGTTACTTGACACCGCTGGTTGCCGATCACCGCTTTCTTTGCATGGTAAGAACTTGTAAGACATTGATATTTGCTTTCTTGTGAGCGTTTTACCACCACATCCTAGTAGTTATAGGAACATTATTTTTGGATTTTGTTTCTTGTTCTACTAATCATGACAGGATCTAGAGTCAATTCATGGGCTTTGTCGATCGCGGAGACATGCCACCACCTATGAGATACCACAACCGTCACGAGAGGTGCACAAACATCCAAATGCACATGATCAGGTTCATGTTTCTATACCACCATTTAATGGCCGTTTTAGACCTCCTTTATATATTGAATGGGAGTTAGACATAAATAATATATTTGCTTCCCATAATTTTGATGAGCGTAAAAAGTTATGGTTGCGGTTGGTTCTTTCACTTTGGTTATGCTCTAGTTTGGTGGAGTGAATATTGTCGGTTACACCATGATTATGTACCTAATACTTGGGATGATTTAAAACATGTCATGAGAGATAGATTAAATCGATGTTTATTATACTCGTGGCATGATTAAAAACTGGAACATTTAAAACAAGGTAGTGACACCGTAACAAAATATTATGATGATTTACAAACTACGTTGTTGCACACATTTTAGAAGAAAGTGAAGAAGATTTTATGGATAGATTTTGGGAGGATTAAACCATAATATTCAGGAGATACTAATTCATGAAGAGTGTTATCCTATGGACCATTTGTTTCGTCTTGCTTGCAAAGCTGAACAGGAAATAAAACGACGTGTTGCCCACAAGGAGAACAAGCGCACGGTGCACATTCCAACTGCTGATACAGATGTTTATTCAACTACTAGGCGTACTATGACAACCACATCCGTTGTTGCGAGGACTACATCATCTCCACCATGTGACACATCACCATCGAGAGTGCCTGCATCATCTGAGTTGACTATAAGAGGTAATGACAAAGGTACAGATTTTCCACTTTTACATGAGAATGATGCATGCCTAGTTAACTTGAATACATCATGTGTTGAGCTACCCACTAGTTTGATCACACCACCTATTTTAGAGGATTATATTGATAATTTGACTTTGCCATGTGATCAAACAACTGAAATACCAACAATTTTGAGAGCACCCATTGAATTAACTATTGATGCAAAAGAATCAATGTTTAATCATTTTGATACGACCTCTAATTTTGGTGATGATTCTGTGTCGAATGACTCATTGCATGTTTGCTTATCTAAGCATGTGGTAGCATGTAAATTTGATTCAAATAAGGTTTATTCACCAATGTTGGGATGGTTTAATGATGAACATTGTCAATCTCTTGAAATAAATAAGAGCTTCACTTATATGTGCAAACTGAGTTGCAGTATTTTCAAGCCTTCTAGTTCTTGTGCTAATTTGTTGGCTTTAGATTTTATGAACTATGCAAGTTACTCATCTATTCATGTGTCATATATGCAAAAATCAAGGGAAGTAAAAATGGATGACGTATACATATACAACATGTACACCTTGTCTCTTTTGTTAGCCACATTTCAGATTAAGCAACGCCGAGGACGGCTTTGTTTTCAAGAAGGGGAGGATGATGAGGACATGACTACCTTGGATGAGACCAAAAATATTGCATACATGCATATTTCTCAGGTGATTTCTAGTGCAAACTATTCAATAATATATTTATGTTATCCGAACAAAAATACTTCACATACTTTTGTGTTTTGTCTAATTGCAGGTGTATGGGACATTTGTACAATCCACATATGAAGATAAGGAGAAAGAGATGTTTACCTGCTGTTCAAAAAGTTCTCTCACGTCACTTTTGGCCCAAGAGAAGATAGAGTCCAAGTCTCTCACGTTCGGACTCAGATTCGGACTACACAGACATACCTGACTCAAAACGTCTATAACTTTTCATACGGACTCCAAATTGGTTGATTCTTTTTTGTTGGAAAATAGATTTCGTGCATTTTCCAACCCAATTGGAATCACCTTAAAATCCGTCCGGAGCGTTGAGTTATAGACGAAACAATCTGATGCTGCAGCAGAATCCGAGTCAAACTACAAGTCCAAAGGTGTTACGTCACCTCCGCTTGGGCCCATTGGCCTTGTACGACCTAGGGTTAGTTTTAGGCTGCCTTGGGACGTCCTCCCACCTCCTTGGCCGCCACCCTTGCTCCTATATAAGTAGATCCATCTAGTAGCTTTTTCCTTGGGATTTGTTTAGTTAAAAGTTAGCCATTGCAACTTGTACTTTGTTTGTGTCCAACGACCAGACCAAGACCGCTTACGGATCCCCACCATTATCAATACTTCATATATATTCGCAATATTCAGATTGCTTTATCATATTCTTGCTCGTTCTTCGATTGCTTGCAGGAATAGACCTTTCGTGGTCGGCTGATCGTGCTTCCGGCATCGTCAAGAACCTAAGGAGATTGGTTTAGCGATTGCTAAGGCGCAACGTCGTGCACGTTTGTAGTCGGATCGTCAAAGTCGACTCCACCAAATCGAGAGTTATCATCTCATCGAAAGATCGGGACACCCTCGCCTCTATCATGTTTGATGCGGAGCATCCCTCACTCATCCCCACGGACGTGCCTACATCTCCCTCAACACCACCGGGACCCATGACGAGAGCCCGAGCTAAGGCTATTGAAGATAAGGTGAACTCGCTCCTCTCCGAACTTCCTATTTCTACCCACGAGACATGGCTACTACCTCATTCAGAAACTCTATGTGTAATCAGGTACATGGAGGTGAGCCAAGGATCTACGACTCGCAAGAGCCAAGACGGCGAGGACCCCAAGTATGTCGAAGAGGAAGAAGAGATGCGGCTGAAGTTGCAGGACCCGGACGTCAAACCCCTTCCGGACATCCGACGATTCCTGAAGCAGGACGTCCGACGCCCTCCGGACGTCCGAACTTCGACACCCGAACCAAATCTACGGACGACCGGAGCTGGCCGGACGTCCGGACGACAATCACCAGAGCAGAAACTACGGACGACCGACAACCTACGGACGTCCGGACCCTCCTGAAGCCCCGGACGGCCGACCCGCTACGGACGATCGACACACCTTCATCAGAGAAGAACCTACGGACGTCCGAACGCGTCCGGACGACCGGACCTTCCCGAGCCTCCGGACGTCCGACGGAGTCCGGACGACCGACACCTGATGCGGGCTGGAGCCCATGTAACCCTTCGTTTTGACTTCCATTTGCACTAAGACTATAAATAGGACCCCCCCCATCTCCTAGTTAGGGTTAGCATTGGATTAGCTCATATTTTGGTGTGAGAGCCTTTGCTCATCCACTTGGCTACTTCTCCTCGGAGATCAGGACCTCTACGGAGAAGATCCCCCCAAGCGGATTCAAGACCCCCTCTAGGGTGGACCCCATCAAGACCTCCTCTCGGAGAAGAACGGCTACTCGTGTATCCTTTCCTTTGTTGTTCTCGAATCTTGTGCCACTCTATGTATTCGATAATCTAGCACTTGTGTGATTGATTTCTTGTCGGTTGAGTCTCTCTCTCTCGTTTTCCCCGTGTTTTCCCTCTTGTTCTTCCGCGTGTTCCTCGTGAGTCCCCGTAGGATCCGCTCCAACGTGAAAGATCACCCACGTAGGTTTCTGCCCTACATCATTGTTTCCTTCTTGTTGTCTACATGATACATCTCGCGACCGGAGGATCAACATTGGAGATTGGCTCTATGGACCTTTACATTGAGGAGCGCTCGGACTTATTGGATGCACCTTCGGTTTTCCACTCTTGCCACAACATCGAGCATTGGTATACCAACACCTCCATATTTGTTGATTGTGCTCATACTCATGCTCGATGGACATATCATACTCACCACAAATTTGCGTCTTATGCATGGATTGACTCACATTATGATTGCCTTGTTGCATCTTGTATTCCCATGTCATCCATGATATATGAGCTTGTGCATTTTCTTAGCAAATTTGTTGTGATCTTTCTTGATGGCATCTTCATACATAATGATCACATTGCCTATCATCAATTGCATGATAACATAATCATGTTGAGCATCCATTGCCATATTCATGCTATTGATGAACCATCTCTCTATGACATCATTTTGCACAATGGTAGAATTTGTCGCTTTGTGCACCATGCTTTGGTTCCCATGAATGCTTTACATGTCATTTTACATCATTTGGATAAGCATCTCATGCCTTGTCATGAGCAATTCCTTTGGACGGACTCATTCTTACATGATGGACACTTTAGGTGTGCTAACCATTGTATTTGCGAGTGTTTCTTGCGTTTGCTCTTTTTGCATGTCTATCACTCCGGCGACACCTTGGACTACTTGGATTGCGCCATGTCTTCAACTTCGTCCAACTACAAGTCCGTCTACGACAACCGTTTCCATGGTGATGAGGATCACGATCCGAGGTCGGATCTTTCCCAAGGGAGGGGAGATGATGCGGAGCATACCACGTTCATCGCCATGTACACTCCAACTACTCTCCAAGCCCCAAGGACACATAAGATGAGACCTCGACTATTCGCCATTGGACACAAGGTGAACCCGTTCCTAAATGCTTCCCCTTTCCATTCGTGTGAGACACGGTTGCTACCTAAGGCGAGGACTCGGAGATGCTCGGAATGATGGACAAGTCCCCAAGTACAAGGATGAAGGAACACGACGAGAGGAACCGGAGAAGTCTGCAGAGCCCGGACATCCGGCGTCAGCCCGGACATCCAGCCTCCCACGAAGCCCCGGATATCCGGCCCCTCGCCCGGAAATCCGGCGCCCCGAATCGGCAGAACCAGCCGCGCCAGCCCGGACATCCGGCCCCCTAGCCCGGACATCCGGCGTCTCGGGAAAGCCCGGACATCCGGCCCGACGCCCGGACATCCGGCCTCCCCTGCCTGCGTGCAGTGCATCCCGGCCGAGGCCCTTGTACCACTTCGCCCCTAGACTATATATACTTCACCCCCTTCCTCTTTCTAGGGTTAGCTTTGGATTAGCTCATATTTTGGTGTGAGAGCCTTTGCTCATCCACTTGGCTACTTCTCCTCGGAGATCAGGACCTCTACGGAGAAGATCCCCCAAGCGGATTCAAGACCCCCTTCTAGGGTGGACCCCATCAAGACCTCCTCTCGGAGAAGAACGGCTACTCGTGTATCCTTACCTTTGTTGATCTTGAACCTTGTGCCATTCTATGTGTTCGATAATCTAGCACTTGTGTATTGATTTCTTGTCGGTTGAGTGTTTTCCCTTGTTCCTCCCCGTGATTTCCTCGTGTTCTTCCGCTCGTTCTTCGTGATTTCCCCGTAGGATCCGCTCCAACGTGAAAGATCGTCCACGTAGGGTTCCGCCCTACATCACCATGAAGGTCTATTCCTGCAAGCAATCGAAGAACGAGCAAGAATATGATAAAGCAATCTGAATATTGCGAATATATATGAAGTATTGATAATGGTGGGGATCCGTAAGCGGTCTTGGTCTGGTCGTTGGACACAAACGAAGTACACGAAGTTGCAATGGCTAACTTTTAACTAAACAAATCCCCAAGTCTAAACGATGCCTTAAGGGCTATATTTATAGGGAAAAGAGCGGGGATTTTGTCCACCCTTGGCAAGGTGGGACTAAAACACCTCCTAAGTCGTTTTCCCTACAATTTGGACTCTGAAAATATATTACATGGGCCTGGCCCAAAATAAGGTGGCGCAACACCAATAATAAGCTATGGACGAAATTTATGAAAGGCCATCTTGTATATTTCGTCCACCATCTTGTATGTCATCATGGTGGCTTCAAAGTCCGGAAATCTCCACTTGAACCTCCATTCTTGTTCTCTTCGCACGCACCTTCATCTCCGTGCTTGACCATGCTCCAATGGTCAACCTTCTTGTCCGTGCTAGGCCCTTCAATTGCAAGCAACACAAATGTATCTATGTTAGGCAGCATCATATTCTCATGAACATTATAAACATTACCAAGAAACGAAAGTATCTGATAACTTAATTGGCGTATCTGAGCTCTAGCAACTGTTCCAAGAGGTAAAACAGTAGGGGATATGGGTGTAACTGTGGTAGCCATGTCCTCATCATCCTCCCTTTCTTGAAAATAAAGCCGTCCTCGGCGTTGCTTAATCTGAAATCTGGCTAACAAAAGAGACAAGGTGTACACGTTGTATATGTATATGTCATCCATTTTCACTGATCTCAGTTGGGGTACATGTGACACAGTTATACAAGAGCACCCTTCAAAAGTCGTGAAATATAAAGCCAATATATTATCACAAGAAGTCAAAGGCATGATAAAATTGCAACTCAGTTTGCACATATAAGTGAAGCTCTTATTCATATCAAAAGATTGACAATACTTATCATTAAACCATCCCAACATTGATGAACCATCACCAAGATTGGAGGTCATATAAAAATGATTAAACATTGGCACAATTTTTTTCAAACGTATTTGATCCAAATCTGATTTATTCCCTGATTCACTTGATTCTTTTGCATCGATAGTTAATTCAATGGGCTCACTCAAAATTGTTTGATCACATGGCAAAGTCAAATCATCAACATAGTCCTCTAAAATAGCTAGTGTGATCAAAGTAGTGGGTAGCTCACCGCATGGTGCATTTAAATTGAAAAGACAATCATCATACTCATGTGGAGGTGGAAGATTAGTACCTTTGTCATTACCTCTTCTGATCAACTCAGATGATGTAGGCACTATCGATGATGATGTGTCGCATGGTGGAGGTGATGTAGTCCTGACAACAACGGATGTGGTTGTCATAGTATGCCTAGTAGTTGAAGGGACAATTGTATCAACTCTTGGAATGTGCATCTCGCGCTTGTTCTCCTTGTGGGCAACACGTCGTTTTATTTCCTGTTCAGCTTTGCAAGCAAGATGAAACAAATGGTCCATAGGATAACACTCTTCATGAATTAGTATTTCCTGAATGTCACGATTTAATCCTCCCCAAAATCTATC
The DNA here is from genome assembly GCA_021605205.1 of Aegilops longissima. NCBI lineage: Eukaryota > Viridiplantae > Streptophyta > Magnoliopsida > Poales > Poaceae > Aegilops > Aegilops longissima. Next base: position 93,884 of record JAHIAM010004054.1, on the reverse strand, counting down.
CATAAAATCTTCTTCACTTTCTACTAAAGAGGAATGCAGCAAGGTAGTTTGTAAAGTATCATAATATGTCGTTACGGTGTCACTACCTTGTTTTAAGTGTTGCAACTTTTTAATCATATCACGAGTATAATAAGCGGAAACGGAACTATGTCGCATGGCAAGTTTCAAATCATCCCAAGTAGAAGGTATATCATTAGGGTGTAACCGATAATATTCACTCCACCAAACTAAAGCATAACCAGTGAAAGAACCAACCGCAACCTTAACTTTTTTACGTTCATCAAAATTATGGGAAGCAAATATATGATTTATGTCGAACTCCCATTCAATATATAAAGAAGGTCTAAAACGGCCATTAAATGGTGGTATAGAAACATTAACCTGATCATGTGCATTTGGATGTTTGTGCACCCCTCGTGACGATTGTGGTATTTGCATAGGTGGTGGCACGTCTCCCGCGATCGACAAAGCCCATGAATTGACTCAGGATCCTGTCATAATTAGTAGAAACAAGAAACAAAATCCGGAAATAATGTTCCTATAAACTACTGGGAAGTGCTGGTAAAACACTCACAGTGTAGCAAATATCAAAGTCTTACAAGTTCTTACCATGCAGCAGGTGGTGACCAGCAACCAGCGTGTCAAATAACTCCAAAAGTTGGGTAAAGCGATTGCCAAGTGAACGTATGTATGCACGATGTAGAAATATGTGGAGCTGGGTTGGCTTTATATATATGGGAAAAAATGCTACAACCACGTTAATTAATGCAAGCTGAAAATTCGTTCAAAGTGGTCGAATGCTGGTCCTAGGCTAGACTGTACTAGAGACGCGAGCCTAAGACACGGACGAATTCACGATATGCCGCGAACACCAACCCGTATTGTTCTTCTAACCACAATATTTTTTACAGCAACAAGACACGTGGTACAAGCCTCCTTTCACATTTTCTTCAAAGAAATCCAACCGAGTGGGGCAACCCTTTTTTTTTACTACAGCCAAAGTACTACAACGTACTAGTAGTCTATATCACAAGGAACACTATTTTTTTTCTTACCTAAGCCCCAGGTGGCAATGAAAAAAATTGGCACGTGATTCTCTCCTTTTTTTTGAAGCTCCTTCTCGTTCTCCAGCAAATCAGCCGAAGTACCTCTGTTTTTTTTTCTCTTGGTTCCCAAAGAAACAGATCCACACTTTAATGCTTTTTCCGTTTAAAATTTTTTTCCAACAGATAATGATTTTTTTTCGTTGGAAACTAAACTTGCCAATCAAACCGAAATAACCCTTCCAAATATCACGTGAGCAACCTCAATTCTAGGAACTATTCACGTTTTTTTTCTTTATGGCTGATCTTACTTGCCTTTTCCAAGGAAAACAATAACAACAACCCTTCCAAAAGATGCGGCTGAAGCCTTTAATTCGTCCTCTCTTTTTTTTTCTTTTTTTTGGTCGTTTCCTTTCCTTATTCTCTTTGCGTGGAGAGAAACAAACAGCAGTTTTTTTTTCAATCTGGCCGATCCAAATCTGCCCAATATAGCACTAGTATCCCTTCACGTATCCTCTCCTTTTATGCACTTTCCAAACTCAAGACGTGGACACTATCTAATAGGATACCCACGAATCTATCATTCCAAATATCAGCAGTATTTTTTATTTTAGTTCGGGTCAGCACAAGTGCACCGATCAGATCCCACTCCCTATTTTTTTTGTATAAGCCGATCCAAACCTGGCAATCATAAAAAGATGCGCTGGTGGCTTTCCTTGTAACGTCAATTGTTTCCTTCCTTCTTGATTTCCACAAACACAGGGATTTATCAAATAGAGCAACACGCCAGCACTTGCCTTTTTTCTCTCTCTTTTATTTCTTGCTAAATGCAAAAACGTGGCTGACTAGTACACTTTCCGAACAAACAGCACAACAATCGGAGCAACTTTATTGGCAGAATCTTCCAACCAAATCAATTCGTTTTGCCTTCCAAACCAAGTACTAGTACTCCAATCAAATATGTTTCCTTTCTTTTCTATTCGGATCAGCCCCACGTGTAAAGAACGGCCTGCCCTTTTTTTTACAGGTAACAGCAGACGTGCAAGTTGGCAGAACGTGGATGTCTTTCCTTGTGCGCCTAGGAGAAGAATTCTTTTTTTACTTTTGCTGATCCACACGTCCTCTTTATCTCCAAAAGAAAAAAACAAACCAAACTGCACGTATTGTTGTTCTTGGAAACCAAGACGAATCTTGCTGGGTTTTTTTCTCTCCAAACACCAAACGTGCCACACAAGGACACGCCCCCAAGAACAACTAGTCTAATTTCTGTTCCTTTGTATTCTGCTATGTGACGAAGATGTGATGATGGCAAAACAAACTGATGGATGACGGCGACGAAACAACTGATGGATGGTGATGATGGCGACAGGGGTGGCGAAGAAAATGAATGGCAGTGGAAAACGATAAAGAAGTGGATGATGGTGTATGCAAAAGCGCGTGACAAAAACGTGACCAGAACTCGAAACTCTAAAATACTAGATACTAAAACCAGTAGCTCGACACACGATGCAACCAAAAATTCAACAATGTAAAAAGTAAGTGATAACAGCGAAAAGGCTCAAACAGTCTTGGACACGGATGAACTAATCTAACTTTTTTTTGTGACTTTTTTCTTGGACTCTAGGTATGAAGAATAAATGCGATCTAAACTATGAAAACTTGGAAAATCTCACCGAGCAACCTGAAAACTGATACCACTTGATAGAGGCGAGGGTCCCGATCTTTCAATGAGATAATAACTATCGATTTGGTGGAGTCGACTTTGACGATCCGACTACAAACGTGCGACGTTGCGCCTTAACAATCGCTAAACCAATCTCCACGAGGTTCTTGGCGATGCCGAAGCACGATCAGCGACCACGAAGGTCTATTCCTGCAAGCAATCGAAGAACGAGCAAGAATATGATAAAGCAATCTGAATATTGCGAATATATATGAAGTATTGATAATGGTGGGGATCCGTAAGCGGTCTTGGTCTGGTCGTTGGACACAAACGAAGTACACGAAGTTGCAATGGCTAACTTTTAACTAAACAAATCCCCAAGTCTAAACGATGCCTTAAGGGCTATATTTATAGGGAAAAGAGAGGGGATTTTGTCCACCCTTGGCAAGGTGGGACTAAAACACCTCCTAAGTCGTTTTCCCTACAATTTGGACTCTGAAAATATATTACATGGGCCTGGCCCAAAATAAGGTGGCGCAACACCAATAATAAGCTATGGACGAAATTTATGAAAGGCCATCTTGTATATTTCGTCCACCATCTTGTATGTTGATGTAGGGCGGAACCCTACGTGGGCGATCTTTCACGTTGGAGCGGATCCTACGGTGAATCACGACGAACACGCGGAAGAACAAGAGGGAAACACGAGGAAAACGAGAGAGAATTCACTCAACCGACAAGGAACCAATCACACAAGCGCTAGATCGATGAACACATAGAGTGGCACAAGATTCAAGAACAATAAAGGTAAAGATACACGAGTAGCCGTTCTTCTCCAAGAGGAGGTCTTGATGGGGTCCACCCTAGGAGGGGGTCTTGAATCCGCTTGCGGGATCTTCTCCGTAGAGGTCCTGATCTCGAAAGGAGAAGTAGCCAAGTGGACGAGCAAAGGCTCTCACACCGAAATATGAGCTAATCCAAAAGCTAACCCTAGAAAGAAGAGGGGATCAAGTATATATAGTCTCGGGGCGAAGGGGTACAAGGGCAAGGCCACGAGGCATTCTTGTGCAGTAGGGAGGCCGGACGTCCGGGCGTCGGGCGGATGTCCGGCTTCGGAGGTGCCGGATGTCCGGCTCTCAGCCGGATGTCCAAGCTAGAAGCGACCGATTCTGCAGAACCGGGTATGGGGAGCCGGATTTCGAAAGGCCGGATATCCGGCTTGGACGGGCGGATGTCGGGCTGGTCTGGTCTCTCAGTGCTGTCGGTGATGGAGGGGCCGGATTTCGGGCGCCGGGGCCGGATACCCGGGGCGTCGGGAAGAGCCGGATGTCCGGGGCATGGGGCCGGATGTCCGGGCTGGGCAGACTCCTCCGGTTCCTCTCGTCGTGGTTCTTCCTCCTTGTGCTTGGTGGCTTGTCCATCTTCACGTGCATCCTCGGGAGGTTCCCCTTGACACCTAATCATGCATAGCATATCGGACTTAGGTAGTAGCCATGTCTCGAGTGGATCATATGTGATATCAATAAGGAGAGAGGTCACCTCGTTCTCGAGAGCTCTAGCTCTAGCTCGTGTCATGGGTCCTCTTGGCTCTTGATGAGACGGTTGTAGGTCCATGGGGATGATCGTGGGATGCTCCGCATCATCTCCCCCTTGGGAGAGATCCGACCTCGGATCAAAGGCTTCATCTCCATGGAAAGGTGCAAGGTCCTTGACGTTGAAGATGTCGCTCACGTTGTACTTGTCTCGAGGTATGTCGATCTTGTAGGCGTTGTCGTTGTGAAGTGCTAGCACCTTGAAAGGTCCATCGGCTCGAGGAGAAGCTTGGACTTGCGTTCTTTGGGAAGCGGTCCTTGCGAAGGTGTAGCCATACTAGATCACCAATGTTGAAGACGATGGGTTGCTTGTTGGCGTTGAGCTTGTTTGCTTGGCGTTGTACTTGGCGCTCGATGGTGTGCCTTGTATCTTCGTGCATCTTCTTGATGTAGCTTGCTCGTTCGCTTGCATCCATGTTGGTGCGCTCTTGGAGAGGAAGTGGTAGAATGTCCAATGGGGACAACGGGTTGAAACCGTGAGCGACCTCGAAGGGGACTTGCCGTAGTTGAGTGTCTTGCGATTGTAGGCGTACTCGGCGATGGGTAGACATGCTTCCCACTCCTTGATGTTCTTCTTGATCAAGACACGAAGTAGAGTGGATAGTGTGCGGTTCGTCACCTCCGTTTGGCCGTCGGTTTGAGGATGGTATGCCGAGGAGAACAAGAGCTTGATTCGAGCTTGGCACATAGGGTCTTCCAAAAGTAACTCAAGAACTTGACGTCACGATCGGAGACGATTGTCTTTGGTACGCCATGGAGTCGCAAGATTTCCCTACAAAAGAGATTTGCAACATGTGAAGCATCGTCTATCTTGTTGCAAGGAATGAAATGTACCATCTTAGAAAATCTATCCACAACAACAAACACGGAATCCTTGCCATTTTGAGTCCTAGGCAAACCAAGTACAAAATCCATGCTAATGTCTTCCCATGGTTGATATGGAATAGGAAGAGGCATGTAAAGACCATGAGATTGAGCTTTAGACTTAGCTTTGCGACATGTATAGCATCGGTTGGTGAAGCACGGGACGTCGCGGAACATCTTGGGCCAAAAGTAGTTGTTGGAGAGCATGGCGAATGTCTTGTCGCGTCCAAAGTGTCCCATGAGTCCGCCTCCATGAGCCTCTTGCAAAAGGAGCAGCATTTAAGAGAAGACTCGGGAATGCAAAGTTTGTTAGCTCTCATAAGATAACCATCCTTGATGTAATATTGTTCCCAAGACGTATGCGTCAAACACTTAGCATAAGGAGAAGCAAAAGATGGATCATGCTCATACAAGTCTTTTATGTGCTCAAAACCAATAACATTCAATTCAAGTTGAGTGACAAGCATACATATGCGTGAAAGCGCGTCGGCAACTACATTTTATTTACCCTTAATGTACTTGATCACATAAGGAAAAGATTCAATGAATTCACTCCATTTGGCATGACGCTTGTTTAATTTAGTTTGACCTTTGAGGTACTTAAGCGTTTCATGATCGGTATGGATGACAAACTCATGAGGTCTAAGGTAATGTTCCCAAACATGGAGCACACGCACTAAAGCATACAATTCTTTGTCATAGATGGGATAATTAAGTTGAGCACCGGAGAGTTTTTCACTAAAATAAGCAATGGCTCGTTTTTCTTGCATCAAAACTCCGCCAATTCCGGTACCACTTGCATCACAATGAACCTCAAAAGTTTTGTCAAAATTGGGCAAAGCAAGAATCGGAGCATGAGTAAGCAAAGACTTGAGCTCATCAAAAGTGTTTGATTGCAAAGTTCCCCAAACAAACGGAGTATTCTTCTTGCTCAAAGCATGCAAAGGAGCGGCGATTGTGCTAAAATCTTTCACAAAGCGACGATAAAAACCCGCAAGACCAAGAAAACTTCGCACTTGTTGCAAATTGGTGGGTTGGGGCCAAGTTTTGATCGCTTCAATTTTAGATTCATCAACATGGACACCCTTTGAGGAAACAACAAAACCCAAGAAAACCACTTTGTCAACTCCAAAAGTGCATTTTTTCAAGTTTGCATAAAGGCTTTCCTTGCGAAGAGTTTGCAACACGGATTTTACATGATTGATGTGCTCTTTCATGGTTTTGCTAAACACAAGAATATCGTCAAAGTAAACCACAACAAAGACTCCAATGTAAGGACGAAGCACATGATGCATAAGACGCACAAAAGTACCGGGAGCTTCCGAAAGACCCATAGGCATCACTAACCACTCGTATAAACCAAATTTGGTTTTGAAAGCAGTTTTCCATTCATCACCCTCTTGTATGCGGATTTGGTAATAGCCACTTTTAAGATCAATTTTTGAGAAAGTTGGCTCCACTAAGTTCGTCAAGCATGTCATCTAAGCGAGGAATGGGATGCCTATATCGAACGGTAATAGCATTGATAGGTCTACAATCGGAACACAAGCGGAAACTTCCATCGGGCTTAGGCACAAGAATAACTGATAGAGGCAAAGGTGTCCCGTCTTTCGATGAGATGTGGTTTTCGCTTTGGAGGAAGTCGACTTTGACGATCCGACTACTGACGCGTCGAGGACGTCGCGCTTTAGCAATCGCTAAACCAACTCCGAGAGGTTATTGACCACGCCGAGCACGATCAACGACCACGAGGGTCTGCTCCTGCGAGCAAGCGAAGAACAAGCAAGAAACTGAGATTGCAATCTGGATATTGCGAATATAAGATGAAAGCTTTATTGATCAAGGTGGGGTTACTGTGGCGCCTTTATGCAGTCGTTGAACACAAACGAAATGCACGCGAAGTTGCAGCTATGGCGAACTTTTAATCTAAACAAAACCCAAGGTTTAAACGGTGCCCTAAGGGCTGTATATATGGAGGAAGAGGGGGAATTTCGTGGCCCTTGGTGGAGGGGTCCAAATCAACCCTAACTCTTGTTTCCCACACATACGGACTCTAAAAACAGCCTATAATTAAGTATTTCGAAATTACATGGGCCTGGCCCACTAATAAGGTGACGCAGCACCTAGAATAGCCTCGGGGCGACATTTATGAAGTAGCATCTTGTATATTTCGTCCAAGGCTTCATGCATCCATTATGGTGGCTTCAAAGTCCTGAAATCATCACTTGTAACTCCGTTCTTGTTCCCCTTGCATGGCATTATCTCCATGCTTGTTCTTGCTCAATGTCCATCCTTCTCCAAGCTAGGGCCTTCATTTGTAAGCAAAACAAATGTATCCAATTTAGGCAGCATCATATTCTCATGAACATTAGAATCATTACCAAGAAACGAAAGTACCTGATAATTTAATTGGCGTGCGCGAGCTCTAGTAATTGGTCCAGTATATGTAGCAGTAGGGGCTGTGGGTGTAACAATGGTATTGATGTCCTCATCAATAACCGGAACGGCACAAGGGCTTAAGCTTTCACGTACATGACCGTTGTCGATGAGTTGTTGTACTTGCCGTTGAATCTCCTTGGTTTCTTCGGGATTGACTCGGTATGGAGCTTTGTTTGGTAGAGGCGCTCCGGGGATGAGGTCGATTCGATGCTCAATGCCTCTAAGAGGAGGTAGACCCGGAGGTAGCTCATCGGGAAAAACATCTCGGAATTCCTGCAAAAGAGATTGAAACACCAAAGGTAGCTCGTGAATGGTGTTAGTTTTTGGTTCGCCATCCTTGCACACAAGGACAAAGTGCATCACGGTAGATGGGTTCTCACACACTTCTCTCATCTCACTTTTGGTGGCAAATAGAATGAGGTTTTTCTCTCTAGGCGAAGAGTCGCTCAAATTTGGCTTGTGGCTCTCGCTCACTTTTGGGTGGATCACTTTCTCACTCTTCTCTCTATGATTGGTGGCTTGTTTGTCGGCTATCACATGACTAGGAGACATAGGTCGTAGCACATATTCCTTCCCTTTCATCTTGAAGCTATAGTGATTGGTGCGCCCATTGTGGATGACACCACGGTCGAATTGCCATGGTCGACCAAGAAGTAGGTGACAAACGGTCATTGGGACCACATCACATTCCAACGTGTCTTCATAAGCACCAATTTTGAAGGAGACATGGACCGTATGCTCGACTCGTATAGTGCCGGAGTCACTTAGCCATTGAACCTTGTAGGGGTGTGGGTGCTTCCTCTTGACCAATTGTAGCTTGGAGCATATTTCTTCACTTGCCAAGTTGTGGCAACTACCTCCATCGATGATGACCTTGATGGACCGTCCATTGATGCCGCCTTTTGTGTGGAAGATGTGGCATCGTTGGTCTTCTTCTTGTTGATGTTGAAGAGTCAAGACCTTGGAGACAACGAGAGCGGGGCTCGAATCCTCATCACAAAAGACTTGGTCATCTTCATCTTCATTTACTTGCCGGTGCATGGCCACTTGCTCAAGGGATTCCATCTCTTCTTCACTCATGGAGTCATATGTGCCATCGTCGTTGAGGATCATGGTGCGCTTGTTGGTGCATTCGTATGACTTGTGGCCTCGGCCGCCGCAAGTGAAACACTTGAAGGAGCTTGTCTTGATGGTTTCATCGGTCGGAGTAGAGGATGAAGCACGCGACTCGATGTTGCTTGTAGTAGGAGGAGGACGACTTGAACTTGTCGATGTCTTCTTGTAACTTGACTTGTCGTCGTTTCTTGAAGAAAGCTTGGTCGAAGTAGATGTTGGAGTAGTCGTTGAAGCTTGGTTGTTGGAGAAACCGTAGGTCTTGGATGAGTACTAGGCGTACTTGAAGTCATCTTGCACTTGGCGTTCCGCCTTTGTAGCTTGATCACGAGCTCAATGAGGGATGAGTATGGTTGGAAGTCGGCGATCTTCTTGATGGGATGATTAAGTCCATTCAAGAAACGTGCCATGGTTTGCTCATCATCTTCCTTGACATTGGCTCGAATCATGGCTATCTCCATTTCCTTGTAGTATTCTTCAACGCTCTTTGTTCCTTGCTTGAGTAGTTGGAGTTTCTTGAAGAGGTCGCGGTTGTAGTAGGTTGGCACAAAACGTGCTCGCATGACATCCTTCATTTGAGCCCAAGTGGTGATTGGAGGTTCACCTCTTGCTTGTCGTCTCTCAATGATTTGTTCCCACCATATGAGCACATAATCTTGGAACTCAAGTGATGCCATAGCGATTTTCTTCGCTTCATCGTAGTTGTGCAAACGGAAGATTTTGTCAACCTTCAATGCCCATGAGAGGTAGTCTTCGCGGTCATTGCTTCCATTGAACTTGGGCATGGTGAATTTTAGCTTGCCGTAGCGTTGCTCTTCATTGTGTTGTTGGCGATGTTGATGATGACGTCCTTGACGTGGGATGTACTCGTTTTCATGTTGCTCTTGGCGCGGAGGAAGACCATGATCAACTTGCTCTTGTTGAATTTGATGTTGAGGTGGAGCTTGACGAGCTTATGGAGGAGCTTGAGGAACTTGACGGTGTACATGAGGTTGGTAGTTCCTCTCTTGGATTTCTTCTCGAAGGGCTTCCTCTTGATTGCGCCGTTCGCGATTGCGGTTGGCGACGGCTCTACTTGATTCTTAAAGGGCACGTTGCGCCTCAATAGCTTGCGCTTCACGTTGTTGTTGTTGAAGACGTTGAGCCTTGGCGTCTTGTTCGTCTTGGTGAAGACGTGCTCGTTCTTCCTCTTGTTGGCGACGAAGACGTTGCCGTTCTTGAGCTTGAGCAAAAGCCTCTTGGTTTGATTGAGGACGAGGAACTTGATCATCAACTTGCTCTTGTGAGTGCTTGTCATGTAGCGGGTTGCGAGATGCATGACGATCTTGGCGCGCGGCTCGTCGAAGAGTGTTCGATGACGGTGTACTTGAGTTGTAGAAGGTGTCGTCGGAATGTCGACTCGGGCGGCTCCGTCTTGATGATGAAGAAGTGGAATGATGCCGGTTTCTCATCATCGCGCGGATCTCGTCCATTCTTGCATCATTCTCTTCCTTGTGAGCCTCGAACTTGTTGTCGAAGTAGTCTCTTGTACGTTGCTCGGAGAGTCACAAGTCGGTGGCGAGGTTGTCGATGCGGTCGCTCATTGCTTGTTGTTCTTGGTGCAACGCTCGTTGTGCACCAAAGAGGTGGCTCTTGGTGACGTATGAAGACATGTCGTCGTCTTGCTCGATGAAGAGTGGGTTGGTAGAAGAACTTGGCCTATCCATCATTCCAAGCAAGATGTGAGTGGTAGAACGGAAAAGAACGTATACCTTTGATCGATGTTGAAAATGAATCAAGTTCACTCAAATGCGGACAATGAAATAGCACTCTTGGTACCGATTCTTGTCGGTTCTCACACCTACACAAATAAAAGCTTATGGTGGAGCTCAGTTAGGATGGTGGCACAAAATTTGATGCAATTGTAAGTGAGACTCAATAAAGTTGGAAATGATTCACAAATTTGCAAATGTAACAAGTAGACCAATAGCAAGATATGGTACACGGAAACACACGCGCAAATAGATAATATGGGGTTATGCAACCAAGGATGAGCCAAAATGTGGAGTTCGCCAAGATGCTCTTGTTGCACAACACTAGAGAGACGCTAGCACGATTGCACAATAGGCGGATACGAACTTGTGCACAACCTACTAAGCAAAAATGCAACGACTTCTATCCCAAGTATGCTATATGTATGGTGTGTCGATGTGTTGATCCAAGATGATCAAGTATGACAATCTTAATGTTTGATGATGCTATGGTTCTTGCTCATAAGCTCTTTGCTTATCTTTCTCTCTTTGCTTAGAAGCTTGATTGGCTCTTTCTCTTTTGAGCTCTTTTCTCATGCAAAACTTCACGAACCAAGATAGCAATTGTGTATGCGATGATAACTTTGTGACACACAAGTTGATGCTAAGATATGCACCACTTTGGTATGGTATGTATGCTATGGCGTATGATCACTAAAGTGCACAAGTCACGTTGCCGGCAATACTCAATGGCTAGTCTCGATGGGTAAGCGACGCAAAAGATGGGCTATGATGTTTATCAATGCAATTGCAAGTAATGGCAAAGGTGTCGACGATGTTACCGTCCTTGACGAAAATGAGCGGTGGTGATGATGATGTTGAACCGTGCCTAGATAGCCGAAACACAAAAGGATACGGAAAACCCCAACTCAAATTCTCAAGTCAAAATGTGGCAACATTGTCGGAATTGGTTTCGAGAAAGGCTATGGCGGAGTTAAGCGGAAATGGTGGAGGTAAGTGGAAGTGTATGTGGGCACGGGACAAAATTTGGCGAAGGTTAGGCGGTGATCGGGGTGGTGGAAGGGATGGATGCTGCCAGGGGCCGGAAATCCGGGCTAGGTGCCGGATGTCCGGGGCGCCGGATGTCCGGGCTGATCGGGCCGGATGTCCGGGGTATTCGGGCCGGACGTCCGGGCACGAAGAACACCGCGTGGGAGAGGTCGAAATCGGTCAAAATTCGGGCGAATTTGTGGATGGAAATTGGGGAAAAGATGGGGAAAAGCTAGATCTACCTGCAACACACGAAATCCACGGATCAAATCCAACAAAATTTCATCACACTAACAAATCACAAAAAAAATTTGGGGGCTATTTTTGTGGGGAAATTTTCGGAATTAGGACAAAAACAACAAAATCAAGCTAGAAAACACGGGGTAGGGGCTCCAAAACGTGATCAACGTGGCTCATGATACCATAGATTATGTAGGCGGAACCCTCACGGGCGATCTTTCACGTTGGAGCGGATCCTACGGTGAATCACGACGAACACGCGGAAGAACAAGAGGGAAACACGGGGAAAACGAGAGAGAATTCACTCAACCGACAAGGAACCAATCACACAAGCGCTAGATCGATGAACACATAGAGTGGCACAAGATTCAAGAACAATAAAGGTAAAGATACATGAGTAGCCGTTCTTCTCCAAGAGGAGGTCTTGATGGGGTCCATCCTAGGAGGGGGTCTTGAATCCGCTTGGGGGATCTTCTCCGTAGAGGTCCTGATCTCGAAAGGAAAAGTAGCCAAGTGGATGAGCAAAGGCTCTCACACCGAAATATGAGCTAATCCAAAAGCTAACCCTAGAAAGAAGAGGGGATCAAGTATATATAGTCTCGGGGCGAAGGGGTACAAGGGCAAGGCCCTGAGGCACTGCGCGCAGGCAAGGGAGGCCGGACGTCCGGGCGTCGGGCCGGATGTCCGGGCTTTCGGGAGGCGCCGGATGTCCGGGCTCTCAGCCCGGATGTCCGGGCTAGGGCGACTGATTCTGCAGAACCGGGTATGGGGAGCCGGATTTCCGGGCGAAAGGCCGGACATCCGGGGCTTCGGGACGGGCCGGATGTCCGGGCGGGGAGGCCGGATGTCCGGGCTGGTCTGGGTCTCTCAGGTGCAATCGGTGATGGAGGGGCCGGATTTTCGGGCGCCGGGGCCGGATATCCGGGGCGTCGGGAAGAGCCGGATGTCCGGGGCATGGGGCCGGATGTCCGGGCTGGGCAGACTCCTCCGGTTCCTCTCGTCGTGGTTCTTCCTCCTTGTGCTTGGCGGCTTGTCCATCTTCACGTGCATCATCGGGAGGTTCCCCTTGACACCTAATCATGCATAGCATATCGGACTTAGGTAGTAGCCATGTCTCGAGTGGATCATATGTGATATCAATAAGGAAAGAGGTCACCTCGTTCTCGAGAGCTCTAGCTCTAGCTCGTGTCATGGGTCCTCTTGGCTCTTGATGAGACGGTTGTAGGTCCATGGGGATGATCGTGGGATGCTCCGCATCATATGTCATCATGGTGGCTTCAAAGTCCGGAAATCTCCACTTGAACCTCCGTTCTTGTTCTCTGCGCACGCACCTTCATCTCCGTGCTTGACCATGCTCCAATGGTCAACCTTCTTGTCCGTGCTAGGCCCTTCAATTGCAAGAAAAACAAATGTATCTATATTAGGCAGCATCATATTCTCATGAACATTAGAAACATTACCAAGAAACGAAAGTACCTGATAACTTGATAGAGGCAAAGGTGTCCCGATGTTTCGATGAGATGGTGGCTATCGTTTCTGTGGGAGTCGACCTTGATGATCCGACTACGTACGTGCGAGACGTCGCGCCTTAGCAATCGCTAAACCAACTTCCGAGGGTTATTGACCACGCTGGAGCACGATCAACCTGACCACGAGGGCCTGTTTCCTGCGAGCAAACGAAGAACAAGCAAGAAACTAAGATTGCAATCTGGATATTGCGAATATAAGAGGAAAGCTTTATTAATGAAGGTGGGGTTACATGGCGCTTGGTCAGGTCGTTGAACACAAGCGAAACGCTGAAGTTGCAGCTATGGCGAACTTTTGATCTAAACAAAACCCAAAGTCTAAACGACGCCCTAAGGGCTGTATATATGGAGGAAGAGGAGGAATTTCGTGGCCCTTGAGGAGGGGTCCGAAACCAACCCTAACTCTTGTTTCCCCACACATCGGACTCTAAAACAGCCTATACTTAAGTATTTCGAAATTACATGGGCCTGGCCCAATAATAAGGTGACGCAGCACCTAGAATAGCCTATGGACGAATATTATGAAGTGGCATCTTGTATATTTCGTCCAAGGCCTCATGCACTCATTAGGGTGGCTTCAAAGTCCTGGAATCATCACTTGTAACTCCGTTCTTGTTCCCCTTGCGCATGCCAACATCTCCATGCTTGAACTTGCTCCAAGGTTCATCTTTCTTGTCCATGGTAGGACCTTCATTTGTAAGCAAAACAAATGTATCCAATTTAGGCAGCATCATATTCTCATGAACATTGGAATCGTTACCAAGAAACGAAAGTACCTGATAATTCAGTTGGCGTCCGCGAGCTCTAGTAATTGGTCCAGTATGTATAGCAGCAGGGGTTGGGGGTGTAACAATGGTATTGATGTCCTCATCATAACTTAATTGGCGTATCTGAGCTCTAGCAACTGTTCCAAGAGGTAAAACAGTAGGGGATATGGGTGTAACTGTGGTAGCCATGTCCTCATCACCCTCTTGGGTGGCCCCTAATGCGGAGCATCCTTCGGTCATCCCCATGGACTTTCCATAACCTATCCAAGCTCCAAGTGGACCCATGACAAGCGCAAGAGCTTGTGCTATTCAATCCGAGGTGACATCACTCCTATTCGATTTCCCCTTTCCTTCTAGTGAGACATGGCTACTACCTAAGTCCGAGACACTATGCGTGATCAGGTACAACGTTCAAGCCAAGGAACCCGGAGCTGAAGAAGAAACGACAGGCGTCAACTCTCTGGACAGCCCGGAACTTCCGGTCTTAGCCCGGAACTTCCGGACGGCCCGGAGCTTTCGGCCCCCGACGACATCGACCAGCCCGGGCGTGCCAACATTCTCGTTAGCTTGAACCCGCCTGACCTTCCGCCCGGAACTTCCGGCCCCGGAAGCAGACCAGCTCCACCAGCGCCAACTCTCGGCTTAGGCGGACCCTGCCGGACCTTGGGCTCCGGAACTTCCGGCCTCGCCGGAACTTCCGCCCCGCTGCATGAAAGCAGCCACAGGCCGAGGCCGTGTACCCTTTCGTCCCGTAAACTATAAATACTCTCCCACCTCCTCCTAGTTAGGGTTAGCATTGGTTTAGCTCATCTTTGGTGTGAGAGCCCTTTCTCATCCACTTGGTACTTCTCCTCGGAGCTCGCGACCTCTTCGGAGAAGATCCCCCAAGCGGATTCAAGACCCCCTCTAGGGTGGACCCCATCAAGACCTCCTCACGGAGAAGATCGGCTACTCGTGTATCTTTCCTTTGTTGATTTTGAATCTTGTGCTACCTTATATGTTTGGTGATCTAGCCCTTGTGTAATCAAAACTTGTCGGATTAGTGCTCCTCTTGTGTGTGTTTCCTTGTGTTCTTCCGCCCGTTCATCGCGTTTTCTCCGTAGGATCCCTCTAAACGTGAAAGATCTCCGATTAGGGTTCCACCCTACATCATCTATGGTATCAGAGCCACGTTGATCACGTTTTTGGAGCCCCTACCCCGTTGAGGGAGTCCCGGATTAGGGGGTGTCCGGATAGCCGAACTATCACCGTTGGCCGGACTCCTGGACTATGAAGATACAAGATTGAAGACTTCGTCCCGTGTCCAGATGGGACTTACCTTGGCGTGGAAGGCAAGCTTGGCAATACGGATATGTAGATATCCTCCCATTGTAACCGACTCTGTGTAACCCTAGCTGATAGAGGCAAAGGTGTCCCGATGTTTCGATGAGATGGTGGCTATCGTTTCTGTGGGAGTCGACCTTGACGATCCGACTCTGAGCGTCACGAGACGTCGGCGCCTTAGCAATCGCTAAACCAACTTCCGAGGGTTATTGACCACGCCGAGCACGATCAACGACCACGAGGGCTTGTTTCCTGCGAGCAAGCGAAGAACAAGCAAGAAACTGAGATTGCAATCTGGATATTGCGAATATAAGATGAAAGCTTTATTGATCAAGGTGGGGTTACGTGGCGCTTTGTGCAGTCGTTGAACACAAGCGAAATGCAGCGAAGTTGCAGCTATGGCGAACTTTTAATCTAAACAAAACCCAACGTCTAAGCGGTGCCCTAAGGGCTGTATATATGGAGAAAGAGGGGGAATTTCGTGGCCCTTGGTGGAGGGTCCAAATCAACCCTAACTCTTGTTTCCCACACATACGGACTCTAAAACAGCCTATACTTAAGTATTTCGAAATTACATGGGCCTGGCCCAATAATAAGGTGACGCAGCACCTAGAATAGCCTATGGACGAATATTATGAAGTGGCATCTTGTATATTTCGTCCAAGGCCTTATGCACTCATTAGGGTGGCTTCAAAGTCCTGAATCATCACTTGTAACTCCGTTCTTGTTCTCCTTGCGCATGCCAACATCTCCATGCTTGAACTTGCTCCAAGGTTCATCTTTCTTGTCCATGGTAGGCCCTTCATTTGTAAGCAAAACAAATGTATCCAATTTAGGCAGCATCATATTCTCATGAACATTGGAATCGTTACCAAGAAACGAAAGTACCGATAATTCAATTGGCGTCTTGTGAGCTCTAGTAATTGGTCCAAGATGTATAGCAGCAGGGGCTGTGGGTGTAACAATGGTATTGATGTCCTCATCATCCTCCCCTTCTTGAAATGAAGTCGTCCTCGACGGAAGCTCATCTTCCTCACCCAAATAAGGCTTCAAATCTGCAATGTTAAAAGTGGGACTAACCCCAAAATCTGCAGGCAGCTCAAGTTTATATGCATTATCATTTATTTTCTCTAACACCTTAAATGGACCATCAGCACGTGGCATTAGCTTTGATTTGCGCAAATTAGAAACCTATCCTTACGCAAATGTAACCAAACAAGATCTCCGGTGCAAAGACAACATGTTTTCTACCCTTATCTCCAAAGAAGTTTATATTTAGCATTCATACGCTCAATGTTTTCCTTAGTTAACTCATGCATTTTTAAAATCAATTCAGCACGTTCTTTAGCATCAAAATTAACCTTCTCCGAAGATGGAAGAGGCAACAAATCAATAGGTGCACGAGGTAGGAAGCCATACACAATTTCAAAAGGGCACATCTTAGTAGTAGAATGCAATGAACGATTATAAGCAAATTCAATATGAGGCAAGCATTCTTCCCACATTTTCTTATTATTCTTCAAAACAGCCCTAAGCATAGTAGACAATGTTCTATTGACTACTTCAGTTTATCCATCGGTTTGGGGGTGACAAGTAGTACTAAAAGCAGTTTAGTCCCCAACTTAGCCCATAAACATCTCCAAAAGTGGCTAAGAAATTTAGTATCACGATCTGAAACAATAGTATTTGGCACACCATGCAAGCGAATAATTTCACGAAAGAACAAATCAGCAACATTAACAAAGATCATCGCTTTTATGACATGGTATAAAGTGTGCCATTTTCGAGAATCTATCCACGACAACAAATATGCTATCCCTCCCGATGAGGACATCAATACCATTGTTACACCCACAGCCCCTCTTGCTACATATCTTTGGACCAATTACTAGAGCTCGCATGCGCCAATTAAATTATCGGTACTTTCGTTTCTTGGTAATGATTCTAATGTTCATGAGAATATGATGCTGCCTAAATTGGATACATTTGTTTTGCTTACAAATGAAGGCCCTAGCTTGGAGAAGGATGGACATTGGAGCAAGAACAAGCATGGAGATAATGCCATGCTAAGGGGAACAAGAACGGAGTTACAAGTGATGATTTCAGGACTTTGAAGCCACCATAATGGGTGCATGAAGCCTTGGACGAAATATACAAGACGCTACTTCATAAATGTCGTCCCGAGGCTATTCTAGGTGCTGCGTCACCTTATTAGTGGGCCAGGCCCATGTAATTTCGAAATACTTAAGTATAGTCTGTTTTTAGAGTCTCAGATGTGGGGAAACAAGAGTTAGGGTTGATTTGGACCCTCCACCAAGGGCCACGAAATTCCCCCTCTTCCTCCATATATACAGCCCTTAGGGCACCGTTTAGACCTTGGGTTTTGTTTAGATTAAAAGTTCGCCATAGCTGCAACTTCGCGTGCCGTTTGTGTTCAACGACCGCACAAAGCGCCACGTAACCCCACCTTGATCAATAAAGCTTTCATCTTATATTCGCAATATCCAGATTGCAATCTCAGTTTCTTGCTTGTTCTTCGTTTGCTCGCAGGAAATGCAGACCATCGTGGTCGTTGATCGTGCTCGGCGTGGTCAATAACCTCTCGGAGTTGGTTTAGCGATTGCAAGGCGCGACGTCCTCGCACGTTCGTAGTCGGATCGTCAAAGTCGACTTCCTCCCAAGCGAAAACCACATCTCATCGAAAGACGGGACACCTTTGCCTCTATCAAGTGGTATCAGATTTTCAGGTTGCTCGGTGAGATTTTACGCTTTTCGTAGATTAGATCGAGTCTGTTCTTCATACCTAAAGTCCACGAAAAAGCCACAAAAAATTAGGGTTAGTTCATCATATCCGAACCAATCTGAGCCTTTGCATAATCTTTTTAGGGTTTTGCTTTGTTGAATTTGCGGTTGCATCGTCGTGTCAAGTTGCTTTGGTCTTAGAGTCTAGTCTTTTAGAGTTTGAGTTCGGTCATAAGTTGTCACGCCGCCGCACCATCATCATCGCCTTGCCATCTACCACCATTGCTTATCCGCCACCGCTCTGAATCCGTATCCATATACCACCACCAATCCGTATCCATATACCACCACCAATCCGTATCCATATTCCACCACCGCTGCCATATACCACCACCATATATCCACCACCAATCCGAAGTTCTTCTCATATTAGGTTTGTTTTCGAGATCCATCTAGTTTCCGATTCGTGTTTCCTTGCGGAGTAGGTTTGGAAAAAAAAAAAAAAGAGTCCGAAACCACCCTCGTTTAGGCCCAAAATTTTCCAAAACGCACTTGTCGAAAAATTTTCGGCTATCCTGTTTTTAAGTGTTTCTAAGTGGATTGAGACAATGCCGTTATATAAAGTTTTTTTGACCCGTTTCAGCTTTTTGGGTCCGGCAATTCGAAAAAAAAATTTTGGTCGAAAAAAAATTTCGTGCCCATCCTGTCAGTTTGACCTGGGAAGAGTTTTGAGACACTCGCCATTATAGTGATTTTTCGCAAAAAAAAAAAAAAAAAAAGAGCAGCAAAAAAAAAAAAAAAAGCAGCGCAAAAAAAAAAAAAAAAAAGAGCGAAAAAAAAATTCCAGAGTGTGCTTTTCCGTTGTTTCCGTGCAGCGCCGTGATTTTGTTAGTGTTCTAGGCTCGCGTCTCTAGCACGGTCTAGCCTAGGACCAAAGACAAGATCTGCGTCGTTGAGCGTTTATTCAACTTTGCATCTCTCGAATTGATTATTGCTAACCATTTTGCTACCATATTATAAGCCTTCCCAGCTCCACATACATCTACATCGTGCGTTTGACTCTCCTGGTAATCGCTCTATCCAAGCTTTGAGAGTTTTGACTACATCGGTTGCCGATCACCGCTCTTCTTTGGTAAGAACTGGTAAGAATTTGAGATTTGCTGACGGATTTGTGATCGTCCACCACACCACCACCACCACTTCCTAGTAGTCTGTCAATCATATTCTTGTGTGTTTCTATTGCTGCTAACCATGGCAGGATCACAAGCCGATTTAGACCGACCGGGAGAACATGACAAACAAAGCGCTACATGATAAGTTTCAACAAATGATGAGTGGGCAGGTGGACGATGTGCTAAATAGATTTGAAGAGGCCATGGAGAAGATAGATGGCATTGAGAAGGCGTTCGAAACAAAGCTCGATAACAAGTTTAATGAATTGCTCGCGCGTCTACCACCACCACCACCGGCTGCACCTAACGCACCTCTACTACAACAACATGGACTACCTCCACATCGCGAAACAGCCCTCCGCCGAGCTTATGCGTCAAGTACAGGAGCTGCTCGACAAAGGTTATATACGCGAATCTCTTAGTCCTTGTGCTGTTCCTATTATACTAGTGCCTAAAAAGGATGGTACGTCGCGTATGTGTGTTGATTGTAGAGGCATTAATAATATTACTATTCGTTATCGTCATCCTATTCCTAGGCTAGATGATATGCTTGATGAATTGAGTGGCTCTACAATATTCTCCAAAGTTGATTTGCGTAGTGGATACCATCAAATTCGTATGAAATTGGGAGATGAATGGAAAACAGCATTTAAAACTAAGTTTGGATTATATGAGTGGTTAGTCATGCCTTTTGGGTTAACTAATGCACCTAGTACTTTCATGAGATTAATGAACGAAGTTTTACGTGCTTTCATTGGACGATTTGTGGTAGTTTACTTTGATGATATACTGATTTATAGCAAATCTTTGGAAGAACATTTGGAACATTTACGTGCTGTTTTTAATGCTCTACGTGATGCACGTTTGTTTGGTAACCTTGGGAAGTGCACCTTTTGCACCGACCGAGTATCTTTTCTTGGCTATGTTGTTACTCCACAGGGAATTGAAGTTGATAAAGCCAAGATTGAAGCTATTGAGAGTTGGCCGCAGCCCCAAACGGTCACACAAGTGAGGAGTTTTCTTGGACTCGCTGGTTTCTATAGGCGTTTTGTGAGAGACTTTAGCACCATTGCTGCACCTCTCAATGAGCTTACAAAGAAGGATGTGCCTTTTGTTTGGGGTACCGCTTTGACAGAACAAGCCTTCACGGTATTGAAAGATAAGTTGACACATGCTCCTTTACTCCAACTTCCCGACTTTAATAAGACTTTTGAGCTTGAATGTGATGCTAGTGGAATTGGATTAGGAGGTGTGTTATTACAAGATGGCAAACCTGTTGCATACTTTTCGAAAAATTGAGTGGGCCTAGTCTGAACTATTCTACTTATGACAAAGAATTATATGCTCTTGTTCGGACTTTAGAGACATGGCAACATTATTTATGGCCCAAAGAATTTGTTATACATTCTGATCATGAATCTTTGAAACATATTAAAAGTCAAGCTAAACTGAATCGTAGACATGCTAAATGGGTTGAATTCATTGAGACTTTTCCTTATGTCATTAAACACAAGAAGGGTAAAGAAAATGTTATTGCTGATGCTTTGTCTCGTCGATATACTATGCTTTCACAACTTGACTTCAAAATATTTGGTTTGGAAACCATCAAAGATCAATATGTGCATGATGCTGATTTTAAAGATGTAATGCAGAATTGTAAAGAAGGAAGAACATGGAACAAGTTCGTTATTAATGATGGTTTTGTGTTCCGTGCTAACAAGCTATGCATTCCTGCTAGCTCTGTTAAGTCTTTGTTGTTGCAGGAGGCGCATGGAGGAGGATTAATGGGACACTTTGGCGTGAAGAAGACGGAGGATATACTTGCTACACATTTCTTTTGGCCAAAGATGAGACGGGATGTTGAGCGTTTTGTAGCTCGCTGCTGATGAGGACATCAATACCATTGTTACACCCACATCCCCTCTTGCTACATATCTTGGACCAATTACTAGAGCTCACATGACGCCAATTAAATTATCGGTACTTTCGTTTCTTGGTAATGATTCTAATGTTCATGAGAATATGATGCTGCCTAAATTGGATACATTTGTTTTGCTTACAAATGAAGGCCCTAGCTTGGAGAAGGATGGACATTGGAGCAAGAACAAGCATGGAGATAATGCCATGCTAAGGGGAACAAACGGAGTTACAAGTGATGATTTCAGGACTTTGAAGCCACCATAATGGGTGCATGAAGCCTTGGACGAAATATACAAGATGCTACTTCATAAATGTCGTCCCGAGGCTATTCTAGGTGCTCGTCACCTTATTATTGGGCCAGGCCCATGTAATTTCGAAATACTTAAGTATAGGCTGTTTTAGAGTCCGTATGTGTGGGAAACAAGAGTTAGGGTTGATTTGGACCCCTCCACCAAGGGCCACGAAATTCCCCCTCTTCCTCCATATATACAGCCCTTAGGGCACCGTTTAGACCTTGGGTTTTGTTTAGATTAAAAGTTCGCCATAGCTGCAACTTCGCGCATTTCGTTTGTGTTCAACGACCGGACAAAGGCGTCCACAGAACCCCACCTTGATCAATAAAGCTTTCATCTTATATTCGCAATATCCAGATTGCAATCTCAGTTTCTTGCTTGTTCTTCGTTTGCTCGCAGGAAATGACCCTCGTGGTCGTTGATCGTGCTCGGCGTGGTCAATAACCTCTCGGAGTTGGTTTAGCGATTGCTAAGGCGCGACGTCCTCGCACGTTCGTAGTCGGATCGTCAAAGTCGACTTCCTCCCAGCGAAAACCACATCTCATCGAAAGGCGGGACACCTTTGCCTCTATCAAGTGGTATCAGATTTTCAGGTTGCTCGGTGAGATTTTACAGTTTTCAGAGATTAGATCGAGTCTGTTCTTCATACCTAAAGTCCACGAAAAAGCCGGACAAAAAAAATAGGGTTAGTTCATCATATCCGAACCAATCGAGCCTTTGCATAATCTTTTAGGGTTTTGCTTTGTTGAATTTGCGGTTGCATCGTCGTGTCAAGTTGCTGGTCTTAGAGTCTAGTCTTTTAGAGTTTCGAGTTCTGGTCATAAGTTGTCACGCCGCCGCCGCACCATCATCATCGCCTTGCCATCTACCACCATTGCTTATCCGCCACCGCTCTGAATCCGTATCCATATACCACCACCAATCCGTATCCATATACCACCACCAATCCGTATCCATATTCCACCACCGCTGCCATATACCACCACCATATATCCACCACCAATCCGAGTTCTTCTCATATTAGGTTTGTTTTCGAGATCCATCTAGTTTCCTTGCCGAGTAGGTTTGGAAAAAAAAAAAAAAAGTCTGAAACCACCCTCGTTTAGGCCCAAAATTTTCAAAACGCACTTGTCGAAAAATTTTCGGCTATCCTGTTTTAAGTGTTTCTAAGTGGATTGAGGCGATCGCCGTTATAGAAAGTTTTTTGACCCGTTTCAGTTTTTGGGTCCGGCGTTCGAAAAAAAAATTTTTAGTCGAAAAAAAAATTCGTGCCCATCTGTCGATTTGACACAGGAAGAGTTTTGAGACACTCGCCATTATAGTGATTTTTCGCAAAAAAAAAAAAAAAGCAGCAAAAAAAAAAAAGCGCAAAAAAAAAAAAAAAAAAGAGCGAAAAAAATTCCAGTGTGCTTTTCCGTTGTTTCCGTGCAGCGCCGTGATTTTGTTAGTGTTCTAGGCTCGCTTCTCTAGCACGGTCTAGCCTAGGACCAACCTGATCTGAAATCGTTGAGCGTTTATTCAACTTTGCATCTCTGAATTGATTATTGCTAACCATTTTGCTACCATATTATAAGCCTTCCCAGCTCCACATACATCTACATCGTGCGTTTGACTCTCCCTCAGTAATCGCTCTATCCAAGCTTTGAGAGTTTTGACTACATCGGTTGCCGATCACCGCCTTCTGGGTAAGAACTGGTAAGAATTTGAGATTTGCTTGACGGTTTTAGACTGTCCACCACACCACCACCACCACTTCCTAGTAGTCTGTCAATCATATTCTTGTGTGTTTCTATTGCTGCTAACCATGGCAGGATCACAAGCAAGCGAGACCGACCGGGAGAACATGACAAACAAAGCGCTACATGATAAGTTTCAACAAATGATGAGTGGGCGGGTGGACGATGTGCTAAATAGATTTGAAGAGGCCATGGAGAAGATAGATGGCATTGAGAAGGCGTTCGAAACAAAGCTCGATAACAAGTTTAATGAATTGCTCGCGCGTCTACCACCACCACCACCGGCTGCACCTAACGCACCTCTACTACAACAACATGGACTACCTCCACATCGCGAAACAGCCCTCCGCCGAGCTTCCGTGTCCCTCTTCACCGGCCAAGCTGCTGGTGCTCTTTGTTGATATACGTGGCTCCTGCTGCTGCGGGGGGAGGATGATTATGTGAGAGCTTACGAGGATGAGGTTGATCAACATCGAACTACGTGCAACCACCAGCACCACAACCACCAGTCGTCCACATGCAAATAATGGCAATGTTCGGGCTCCTCTTGAGTGCGAGATCATGACCATCTCCCTAAACTGAAATTGAATATTCCACCATTTGAGGGTAGATATGTTCTGATATATATCTTACTTGGGAGTTAGAAACTGAACAACGATTTACATGTTTACAATATCCCGAGGAGAGCGTGTTCCTGCTGCTGTTTGTGCTTTCACTAGCTTTGCATGTGTTTGGTGGTCGAACATTGTAGATTATATCCTGTTCCAGCTACTTGGGCTGCTTTGAAAACTGCTATGCGTACTCGTTGGGTTCCACCATATTATCAGCGTGAATTACTTCAAAATTGCAGCGCTTAAGACAAGGAAAAATTCGGTGAAGAATATTATCGGAATTACAAACTGGCTTGATTAGATGTGGTATTGTTGAGGAGAATGAAGCTATGCTTGCACGTTTTCTGGGTGGATTAAATAGAGATTCAGACCATTCTAGACTACAAGGATTATAATAATATCACTCGATTATTCCATCTTGCTTGTAAAGCTGAGCGTGAAGTGCAGGATCGGCAGGCCTTGGCGCGGACTAACTTTTCTGCAGGTCGACCTTCATCATGGACACCACGTGCATCATCTACTTCCACACGTTCTACTACACGGCACCTCCGTGGCTGCCACCTCCAACCGTGATACAAGAAAGCAGCACAACCACCACTATCGCCAAGAGTACACTGCTTTGGGCCTACAGAGCTCTTCTTCTTCCATGGCGTCAACAGGGCACACAAGTGATATTATTTGTCGTCGTTGTAAGGGAAGAGGACATTTTATGAGAGAATGCACATCTCAGCGTGTGATGATTGCTCTGAGGATGGTGGGTATGAGTCCGCTAGTGACTATGATGAAGAGACTTTGGCTCTTATTACACATGAAGAACACGGTGGAGATGATTACGATCTGAGGCGCAATACATGGCTGCTAAAGATCTTGACAGGTATGAATGTTTAGTTGCTCAACGTGTTTTGAGTGTGCAGGTTACACAAGCTGAGCAAAATCAGAGGCATAACTTGTTCCATACAAAGGAGTTGTGAAGGAACGTTCTATTAGCGTCATCATAGATGGAGGGAGCTGCAACAACTTGGCTAGCATGGATATGGTGGAGAAGCTTTCTCTCACCACAAGACCACATCCACATCCTTACTACATCCAATGGTTCAACAACAGCGGCAAGGTTAAGGTAACACGTCTGTTAGTGTGCATTTTAGTATCTCTACATATGCTGATTATGTTGATTGTGATGTGGTACCTATGCAAGCATGTTCCTTATTACTTGGTAGACCATGGCAATTTGATAAAATTCTGTACACCATGGTAGAAACAATCAGTATACTCTTGTTCACAAGGATAAAAATATTACTTTGCTTCCTATGACTCTGATTCCATTTTGAAAGATGATATTAATAGAGCTAATAAAGCAAAACAGGAGAAAAATAAGAGTGAAAATCAGATTGTGGCAAAAGAATTTGAGCAACAAATGAAGCCTAATAATAAACCATCTAATGTTGCTTCGAAATTAAACTGAAAAGTGCATGTTTATTTGCCACCAAATCTGATATTGATGAGCTAGATTCTAGCAAATCTGTTTGCTATGCTTTTGTGTGCAAAGAGGCATTATTTTCATTCGAGGACGTGCCTTCCTCTTTGCCCCTGCTGTCACTAACATTTTGCAGGAGTTCACGATGTCTTCCCACAAGGCGTGCCACCGGATTACCACCTATTCGAGGATTGAGCATCAAATTGACTTAATTCCGGTGCATCGCTACCAACCGCGCACCATACCGTACCAATCCAGAGGAGACGAAGGAGATTATCGTCAAGTCACGAGAGCTGCTCGACAAAGGTTATATACGCGAATCTCTTAGTCCTTGTGCTGTTCCTATTATACTAGTGCCTAAAAAGGATGGTGCGTCGGCGTATGTGTGTTGATTGTAGAGGCATTAATAATATTACTATTCGTTATCGTCATCCTATTCCTAGGCTAGATGATATGCTTGATGAATTAAGTGGCTCTACAATATTCTCCAAAGTTGATTTGCGTAGTGGATACCATCAAATTCGTATGAAATTGGGAGATGAATGGAAAACAGCATTTAAAACTAAGTTTGGATTATATGAGTGGTTAGTCATGCCTTTTGGGTTAACTAATGCACCTAGTACTTTCATGAGATTAATGAGCGAAGTTTTACGTGCTTTCATTGGACGATTTGTGGTAGTTTACTTTGATGATATACTGATTTATAGCAAATCTTTGGAAGAACATTTGGAACATTTACGTGCTGTTTTTAATGCTCTCGTGATGCACGTTTGTTTGGTAACCTTGGGAAGTGCACCTTTTGCACCGACCGAGTATCTTTTCTTGGCTATGTTGTTACTCCACAGGAATTGAAGTTGATAAAGCCAAGATTGAAGCTATTGAGAGTTGGCGCAGCCCAAAGCGGTCACACAAGTGAGGAGTTTTCTTGGACTCGCTGGTTTCTATAGGCGTTTTGTGAGAGACTTTAGCACCATTGCTGCACCTCTCAATGAGCTTACAAAGAAGGATGTGCCTTTTGTTTGGGGTACCGCACGGAAGAAGCCTTCACGGTATTGAAAGATAAGTTGACACATGCTCCTTTACTCCAACTTCCGACTTTAATAAGACTTTTGAGCTTGAATGTGATGCTAGTGGAATTGGATTAGGAGGTGTGTTATTACAAGATGGCAAACCTGTTGCATACTTTTCGAAAAATTGAGTGGGCCTAGTCTGAACTATTCTACTTATGACAAAGAATTATATGCTCTTGTTAGGACTTTAGAGACATGGCAACATTATTTATGGCCCAAAGAATTTGTTATACATTCTGATCATGAATCTTTGAAACATATTAAAAGTCAAGCTAAACTGAATCGTAGACATGCTAAATGGGTTGAATTCATTGAGACTTTCCTTATGTCATTAAACACAAGAAGGGTAAAGAAAATGTTATTCTTGATGCTTTGTCTCGTCGATATACTATGCTTTCACAACTTGACTTCAAAATATTTGGTTTGGAGACCATCAAAGATCAATATGTGCATGATGCTGATTTTAAAGATGTAATGCAGAATTGTAAAGAGGGAAGAACATGGAACAAGTTCGTTATTAATGATGGTTTTGTGTTCGTGCTAACAAGCTATGCATTCCTGCTAGCTCTGTTAGTCTTTTGTTGTTGCAGGAGGCGCATGGAGGAGGATTAATGGGACACTTTGGCGTGAAGAAGGCGGAGGATATACTTGCTACACATTTCTTTTGGCCAAAGATGAGGCGGGATGTTGAGCGTTTTGTTGCTCGCTGCACTACATGTCAAAAAGCTAAGTCACGACTCAATCCTCATGGTTTATATATGCCTTTGCTGTGCCTAGTGTTCCTTGGGAGGATATATCTATGGACTTTGTTTTAGGTTTACCTCGAACAAAGAAGGGAGGATAGCATATTTGTTGTCGTGGATAGATTCTCGAAAATGGCACACTTTATACCATGTCATAAAAGCGATGATCTTTGTTAATGTTGCTGATTTGTTCTTTCGTGAAATTATTAAGCTTGCATGGTGTGCCAAATACTATTGTTTCAGATCGTGATACTAAATTTCTTAGCCACTTTTGGAGATGTTTATGGGCTAAGTTGGGGACTAAACTGCTTTTTAGTACTACTTGTCACCCCAAACTGATGGACAAACTGAAGTAGTCAATAGAACATTGTCTACTATGCTTAGGGCTGTTTTGAAGAATAATAAGAAAATGTGGGAAGAATGCTTGCCTCATATTGAATTTGCTTATAATCGTTCATTGCATTCTACTACTAAGATGTGCCCTTTTGAAATTGTGTATGGCTTCCTACCTCGTGCACCTATTGATTTGTTGCCTCTTCCATCTTGGAGAAGGTTAATTTTGATGCTAAAGAACGTGCTGAATTGATTTTAAAATGCATGAGATAACTAAGGAAAACATTGAGCGTATGAATGCTAAATATAAACTTGCTGGAGATAAGGGTAGAAAACATGTTGTCTTTGCACCGGAGATCTTGTTTGGTTACATTTGCGTAAGGATAGGTTTCCTAATTTGCAAAATCAAAGCTAATGCCACGTGCTGATGGTCCATTTAAGGTGTTAGAGAAAATAAATGATAATGCATATAAACTTGAGCTGCTGCAGATTTTGGGGTTAGTCCACTTTTAACATTGCAGATTTGAAGCCTTATTTGGGTGAGGAATATGAGCTTCCGTCGAGGGCGACTTCATTTCAAGAAGGGAGGATGATGAGGACATCAATACCATTGTTACACCCACATCCCCTCTGCTACATATCTTGGACCAATTACTAGAGCTCGCATGCGCCAATTAAATTATCGGTACTTTCGTTTCTTGGTAATGATTCTAATGTTCATGAGAATATGATGCTGCCTAAATTGGATACATTTGTTTTGCTTACAAATGAAGGCCCTAGCTTGGAGAAGGATGGACATTGGAGCAAGAACAAGCATGGAGATAATGCCATGCATAAGGGGAACAAACGGAGTTACAAGTGATGATTTCAGGACTTTGAAGCCACCATAATGGGTGCATGAAGCCTTGGACGAAATATACAAGATGCTACTTCATAAATGTCGTCCGAGGCTATTCTAGGTGCTTCGTCACCTTATTATTGGGCCAGGCCCATGTAATTTCGAAATACTTAAGTATAGGCTGTTTTTAGAGTCCGTATGTGTGGGAAACAAGAGTTAGGGTTGATTTGGACCCCTCCACCAAGGGCCACGAAATTCCCCCTCTTCCTCCATATATACAGCCCTTAGGGCACCGTTTAGACCTTGGGTTTTGTTTAGATTAAAAGTTCGCCATAGCTGCAACTTCACGTGCCGTTTGTGTTCAACGACCGGACAAAGCGTCACAGAACCCCACCTTGATCAATAAAGCTTTCATCTTATATTCGCAATATCCAGATTGCAATCTCAGTTTCTTGCTTGTTCTTCGTTTGCTCGCAGGAAGCAGACCCTCGTGGTCGTTGATCGTGCTCGGCGTGGTCAATAACCTCTCGGAGTTGGTTTAGCGATTGCTAAGCGCGGCGTCCTCGCTGCGTTAAGTAGTCGGATCGTCAAAGTCGACTTCCTCCCAAGCGAAAACCACATCTCATCGAAAGACGGGACACCTTTGCCTCTATCAGCTGCACTACATGTCAAAAAGCTAAGTCACGACTCAATCCTCATGTTGAGCGTTTTTTTTTTTTTTTCCGAAACCTCCGCAGGCAAGGAAACACGAATCGGAAACTAGATGGATCTCGAAAACAAACCTAATATGAGAAGAACTCGGATTGGTGGTGGATATATGGTGGTGGTATATGGCAGCGGTGGTGATATATGGTAGCGGTGGTGGTATATGGATACGGATTGGTGGTGGTATATGGATACAGATTCAGAGCGGTGGCGGATAAGCAATGGTGGTAGATGGCAAGGCGATGATGATGGTGCGGCGGCGGCGTGACAACTTATGACCAGAACTCGAAACTCTAAAAGACTAGACTCTAAGACCAGCAACTTGACACGACGATGCAACCGCAAATTCAACAAAGCAAAAACCCTAAAAAGATTATGCAATGGCTCAGATTGGTTCGGATATGATGAACTAACCCTAATTTTTTTGTGGCTTTTTAAGGACTTTAGGTATGAAGAACAGACTCGATCTAATCTACGAAAAACTGTAAAATCTCACCGAGCAACCTGAAAATCTGATACCACTTGATAGAGGCAAAGGTGTCCCGATGTTTCGATGAGATGGTGGCTATCGTTTCGTGGGAGTCGACCTTGACGATCCGACTACTGAACGTCGCGAGACGTCGCGCGCCTTAGCAATCGCTAAACCAACTTCCGAGGGTTATTGACCACGCCGAAGCACGATCAACGACCACGAGGGCCTGTTTCCTGCGAGCAAGCGAAGAACAAGCAAGAAACTGAGATTGCAATCTGGATATTGCGAATATAAGATGAAAGCTTTATTGATCAAGGTGGGGTTACTGTGGCGCCTTTGTGCAGTCGTTGAACACAAGCGAAATGCTGCGAAGTTGCAGCTATGGCGAACTTTTAATCTAAACAAAACCCAACGTCTAAGCGGTGCCCTAAGGGCTGTATATATGGAGAAAGAGGGGGGAATTTCGTGGCCCTTGGTGGAGGGTCCCAAATCAACCCTAACTCTTGTTTCCCCACACATACGGACTCTAAAACAGCCTATACTTAAGTATTTCGAAATTACATGGGCCTGGCCCAATAATAAGGTGACGCAGCACCTAGAATAGCCTATGGACGAATATTATGAAGTGGCATCTTGTATATTTCGTCCAAGGCCTTATGCACTCATTAGGGTGGCTTCAAAGTCCTGGAATCATCACTTGTAACTCCGTTCTTGTTCTCCTTGCGCATGCCAACATCTCCATGCTTGAACTTGCTCCAAGGTTCATCTTTCTTGTCCATGGTAGGCCCTTCATTTGTAAGCAAAACAAATGTATCCAATTTAGGCAGCATCATATTCTCATGAACATTGGAATCGTTACCAAGAAACGAAAGTACCTGATAATTCAATTGGCGTGCGCGAGCTCTAGTAATTGGTCCAGTATGTATAGCAGCAGGGGCTGTGGGTGTAACAATGGTATTGATGTCCTCATCACTAGCCCTCTCCGGTGTCTATATAAACCGGAGGGTTTTAGTCCGTAGGACGAACAACAATCATACCATAGGCTACCTTTTAGGGTTTAGCCTCCTTGATCTCGTGGTAGATCTACTCTTGTACTACCCATATCATCAATATTAATCAAGCAGGAGTAGGGTATTACCTCCATCGAGAGGGCCCGAACCTGGGTAAAAACATCGTGTCCCTTGTCTCCTGTTACCATCCGCCTAGGCGCACGATTCGGGACCCCCTACCGAGATCCGCGGTTTTGACACCGACATTGGTGTTTTCATTGAGAGTTCCTCTGCGTTGCGTCGCCCGTCGGGAAGGATGCCTCATCCCATCTTTAAAAGACGATACTATCGCCAAAGGAGCCTTGGCCACTGGTCAGACTCTTCGGCTAGGTGGTTTTCTTATGACCGCCAGTTCGGCCACCGCACCGACAATGACCTCTCGAGTCATCGAAACCAACCTTCACGTTAATTCAGAACTTGCCGAAGAGTTGGATCCGATCGAGCTCTCCTCCGTAAACGAGCTCTTGGATCGCATCGCCGCCCTGGGAGTCGCCACAGATTACGACCGAATCGGGCCTAAAATCGATATGAGAGAGATCAACTCTCCCCAGGCTACCCATCATCTTGCTGTGATAGAAGAGCAATACGGCGATTCTTCTTCTATCTTAAGGACTAGCTACGTCCGGATTCCCGATCCCTCCATGCCGGATTCCCGCAGAGGGACGGATGTCGATCAAGCCACGAACTTAAAGTCGGTGGCGGGTTGGATTCATTGGATAGCATTCAAAAATCCAAACTTCCGAGTTCGGAAACTTCCCGACCCCTGAGTCTTAAATTGGACGGGGTTCCAGATCTAGTTCCACCCGCCCACCCAAACATTAGCGATCTATCTCGAATTCGGCAAGAGCCCGCTGAAATAGTACATCATTACTGTGCCAGATTCCTCCTGGTTATGGACAGGATAAAGGACTGCCGAGAGGAGGACGCAATCCCACTTTTCTGCAATAATTGCACGGACAAGGGAATCCTAAACGCCATAAGTCGTCAGCGAAATTACACGCTTTGCTGATTTGGTGACCATAGTACAAAAGTATCTTGTGCGATGGAGAGTGCTTGGAAAACCGAAGCAAATTTTGGGATAATTATTTGAATACATCCCTAGTCCGAAATAAAGGGTGCATCATCACCAAGCACCTGGGTTAAACACCAAAACCAAAAACCCCTAAAGGGTGGAACCGTCTTCGGAGGGTTGGCTAAGCGGACCTGCAAAATTCATAGCACGTAGGGCGCCACTCCAACTCATAGCCTTTGAGCATGTTGGATACTACGGCAGTGGCCAAAAGTGGCGAAGAGCTTCTAGCCTCGAATCCCAGCCCAAAGAACACCGATGACGGTGTTGATAGTCTTGAGACTTTCGCATCAAATAACATGCAAAACGAACACTCCATAACCTTGCGAAGTCTACCAAGTACCAACAATAAATCCATGGGTAACACGGCTATTACCTTTAATGCCGTGATGAACCTAAATTCGAACAGCCCAAGCACCGGCCGCATTGGTCCTCGGTCCGATAGTGGGCGACTTTCGCTTTACTAAGGTACTCATGGATGGCGGCAGCGGACTAAACCTCATCTAAGAGAAACCCTCCAAAAAGCTGGAAATAGATCGAACCGCATTGAGCGAAGCAGCACAACCTTTAGAGGAATAATCCCTAGCCGGAAGCATGCTGCACAGGGAAAAATCACACCGACGTAGTGTTTGGCTCACGGGACAATTACAGGTCCGAGGAGGTCACATTTCAAGTGGCCCTGTTCAGCAGCGGATATCATGCTTTATTGGGGCGAGAGGCATTCACAATTTTCAAGCTATACCCCATTATCGGTACATGAAGCTTAAAATGCCGGACCTAACGGAATCATCACTCTTGCTAGTGATCCGAACATAGCACTCAGCGCCCGAAACAAGACAGCCGCACTAGCCCTCGAGGCACTATCCGGCCCTAGCGGCCGAGGAACTCATCGCGATGCGCTCCACGGTGAACAGGGACGATGTGATACTTGATAAAAGATCCAAGTCCACCTCTTTTAAACCAGCGGATGAAGTAGTCAAATTCCAAGTCCACCAGCGGACCCTGCAAAGACGGCCTCCATTGGGGCACAATTAAACCCTGATGTAGACGCCAGACTACGAGAATTTCTCTGAGAAAATCTGGGACATTTTGCTGGCACCCTTGGACATGCCAGGAATCCCGTCGGTGGCGAGCACAGCCTAAATATCCTAAAAGGATTTAAGCCGGTCAAACAGCCCTCTTGGCGCTTTTCCGAACCCAAGAGACAGGCCATGGGAGAGGAGCTAGCCAAACTTTTGGAAACCGGATTCATCAGAGATATAAAACATCCGGACTGGCTAGCAAACCTGGTGATGGTACCAAAGAAGGATAAATCCTGACGCCTATGTGTTGATTTCAAAGACCTTAATAAGGCTTGCCCAAAGGATCCCTTCCCTCCCTCGAATTGATCAAATTATCGGCCTTCTGAGCAGGACACGACTCATTGTGCTTCCTCGATGCGTACTCCGGCTACCACCAAATCAAGATGGAGGAGCTAGACCAAGCTGCAACAGCATTCATCACTCCATACGGCCCATTCTGCTTCAATACAATGCCCTTCGGGCTCAAAAACGCCGGCGCAACATATCAACGCATGATTCAGACATGTCTGGCAAACCAGATCGGCAAAACAGTGGAAGCATATGTAGATGACGTGGTCGTCAAATCCAAGCATGTCAAAACTCTAGTAGATGACTTGAGACTCACATTCGACAATCTTCGAAAATATGACATCAAGCTCAATCCGGAAAAATGCGTCTTGGCGTTCCACCGAAAGCTCTTGGGCTTCATTGTGTCCGTAGAGGAATTGAAGCAAACCTGACAAGATCCAAGCTCTGTCACAATTGGATATTCCAAAAGACCTCAAACAAATACAAAATTGATTTGGATGCGTGGCGGCTCTAAGCCGCTTTATTTCCCGTTTGGGAGAAAAGGCGTTACCCTTTACCGCCTCCTCCGGCGCACGAACACTTCGAGTGGATTTGATGCATACGGCGGACTCGAAGAAATAAAAGCCATATTGGCGACAAATCCGGTCTGGCACCAGCGTATGGCGAACCAATGCTATTATATATCGCGCAACACATCAAGTTGTCGGTGCGGTGCTCGTCGTCGAGCGAGAAACGAATCGGACACGGTTCCCTCTTCAAAGACCGGTTTATTATGTGTCCACCGTCCTCACTCCATGCAAGTCCGGTACCCACATTATCAAAAGATAGCATACGCGTGTTCATGGCATCCGGAAGCTGCGACACTACTTTCAAGAGTGTTCGATAACGGTAGCCTCCGGCACCTCTTAACGACTTTATAAACAACGCGACGCGACGGGCGGATTGCTAAATGGGCCATAGAGCTCCTTCCATTCGACATAACCTATAAGCCACGACGAGTTATCAAGTCGCAGGTTTTGGCCGACTTCGTGGCGAATGGACGAAGCCGAACTCCCTAAAATGCACGCATACTCAATTGGATCATGCACTTTGACGGCTCCAAAATGTTGGCGGCACAGAGGGCTGGCGTCGTCTGACGTCCCCAACCGGGACACAGTCCAATCGTCCTTCAAATAATGTATATGGACTCCAACAACGCGGCGAATCGAGGCCCTTCGCACGGCCTCCGGATGGCGATCTCCATGGGCATTAAACGCCTAGAGGTGTGCGAGGATTCAACCTCGCGATATCTCAAATAAGCGGAGACTTTGATGCCAAAGATCCGAAAATGGCAGTGTACCGCAATGCGGTCCTAAAAATGTCAAGACGGTTGAAGGGCTCAATTTCATCACATAGCCGGGACAACAATCAGGCGGCGGACGTATTGGCACGCATCGGTGCAAAACGCGATGCCGTCCCGCCAACATCTTCTCGAGCGGCTGTTCAAGCCATCCGTACTATGGGAAGGGAGTCCGGAAATAACGATCCGGACCCAACCGCACTGCCTGACACTGAACACTCTGACACAATCGGAGGCTCTGCCACCGAGTTAACACCCTTCGCTCATGAAATAATGGCGATTATCGCCCCGTGGACGGAACCATTCCTAGCCTACCTAACTAGGCAGGAACTCCCCGAAGACCAAAATAAGGCTCGCTGCATAGTACGGCGCTCCAAAGCCTATAAAGTCCATGAGGGAGAGCTCTATAAGAAAAGCACAACAGGAGTCCTTCAAAGGTGTATCTCCGAAGAGGAAGGGCGGAACCTCCTGGCTGAAATTCATGCCGGACTGGGTGGGCACCACGCCGCAGCCCGGGCCCTTGTAGGCAAGGCCTACCGTACAGGATTTTATTTGCCGACGACCCGGGCTGATGCGCAGGATTTAGTCCAACGATGCGTCGGTTGCCAGCTTTTTGCTAACCAAAGCCACATGCCACCCACCGCCCTCAAAACTATACCCATCACCTGGCCGTTCGTGGTCTGGGGCCTTGACATGGTTGGACCCTTTAAGGGAGGAACCCACAAGCAAAAATACCTATTGGTCATGGTGGATAAATTCACCAAATGGATAGAGGCCAAGCTCGTTAAAGCGGCGAATCCGGACCGGTGATAGACTTCATATCGGGGTAGTGCACCGTTACGGTGTCCCCACGATATCATCACGATAACGGCACCAACTTCACGGCCGATGAGGTCAAATTATGGTGCAAAAACATGGGCATTAAGCTCGATTACGCTTGATCTATCACCCTCAAACCAACGGCCAAGTCGAGCGAGCAAACGGTCTAATCATGGCGGCATTAAACCCGGACTAGAGCGGTCCCTCAAGGAATCTAACACGACTTTGGGTTGAGGAGCTCGACTCAGACTGGGGGCTGCGGACCACGCCGAATCGTACTACGGATTCACACCATTTTTATGGTGTATGGCGCGAGGCAGTCTTGCCTGCGACATAATTCATGACTCACTTCGCGTGCGCATATACGAAGAAAGAGAAGCCGAGCTCGATCGGCGGAGGACAGTTTGGACGCATTGGAGGAGGAGCGCGGCGTGGCAAAAGCTCGTTCCGCATTTTATCAACAACAGACTCGAAGATATCAAAGCAGGAAATGCGGGCCAAAGCTTACAGCGTTGGCGAACTAGTTCTCGCTGCGGACAAGAAAAAGGACAAACTCAAGCCCAAATGGGAAGGTCCCTTCATCATTGACCAGGTCCTGACCGGCGGAGCATACCGTCTGCGAAGCGCATCGGATAACCGACTCGAGCCGAACCCATGGAACGCAGCCCGTCTACGAAGATTCTACGCCTAAGCGCCGGACTCCAAGTTCGTCTCCTTCCTCCGTCCACATTTTCTATTTTTTCTGTCTTTTATTTCTCTTCTTCCTCCTCCTTCTTCTTGAAGCCTTTAGAGGCTCGTCTGCGCTTTGTTCGCACATATTTGACGCGCTGTCCGCGCTCATTATACCTGGGGGCTTCTTTAACAGAAGCTTATTTATACGGGCTTCATGCCCAACACATGCGTCAAACTTCCGCATGTACCTTTTATTCACCATTATATGCATCGATATGACTTAAGTTTTGGCCAAGCTGGGTTTCCTGGCTCCTGTGCTTACCCCTACGTTCCCGATTGTTCGGTAGGTGGTAAAGGAGCACCTCTGCGATTATTCTTGCCGGTCACCGGATGTGTACCTCCGACCGGGTGAAGCCGAAAGCTAAGCGTTCTTAAGGGAATATTGGTCGGTGAACTGAAAGATGATTTTAACTATTTACCCATCTGCCCCAGATGATTTTCTGCTTTCCTAGCAGTTTTGACATGCACTTTAGGGTATGCATCCCAAATAAAGGAACCCTTAACTAACTATTCTCCCCGGAAGATGTTTCTTACTATCCATGTAATATAACATAACTAGTTGGGCACTTGTCTGATACAGCAATAATGACCCCTACACCTTGTCTCCATGCATACCCCGGTTCTTATATAACCGCGAAGGTATTCGGACACATTCCGGACTATTGGGTCCTGAGGTCGAAGCGAAAAGGTCCGCTATAACAAACGATCTACAATCCGGCTAGAAGACATTTTTCATGTCATATTTAATTACATAGTCAACTCGACTCATTGTATTCCTCCTCAATGCCATCTAATAGGCTATCTAATTTACAATCTTGTTTGGGAATACTTGGCGGCCAATTCTACTTGGCCATACACTAAGCTTCTGAGGATCTCCTTCCATCGGGCCCCACAGTCCGACCTCGCCATGTGGTTTGGGTCAACCCGTGTACAGCGTCTTTACCATGGCCCAGCCTCCTCGGCGCCTTGACGGCAGGCCGATATCTTCCATACTCGGAGCGCCGCCGTGCTCCTTGAAGCCGCTCTGCCAGCTCCCCAATGCCTTGGACGGGGAGATAGATGGCCACAAGGCTGGCGGCGCCTTTCATCACTGTCGAACTCGTTCGTGCCGTACGTAGTTCGAGAAGAAGATCACCTGAAGAACAGGGCATCTCCTCTTCAGGACGACCTATGAGCAAACATACATACATGTTTATGTTAGTCGCTTTCCTCGCCGAACTCTTTCAAAGTTTGCTCAAGCACTTATCGAAATGCCACGACGGCCGCCGATTCTCCTTTACGGGTCGGACAACCGAGCACGGACATCGTTTAGTTCCTCACCCGGTTGGGTGTTGGCATCTTGGAGGTTATTTTTCTCCGCCGCACCCTCGTAAGCACGCTCTCACTGCCTTTAGCTAGCGCAGAGCTGTTGCTTGTCCGGATCTAGTCCGCGCCATCTGCAATATTATTGTCGATTTACACACGCCGCACTTCATAACCTATTTATCTTTTGAAGCATATATTACCAGAGGGGGTCTCTGTGGCTCCCCCTGTAGCGGCTAGTGCGGCCTCAAGTTGGGCCTTGCATTCTTCAAGCTCCTGGGACAGTCGGGCATTCTTTACGGTAAGAACCTGCATTCCAAATGATCCTCAAATCAGTTATCCTAACTATTTTAAGTCTCGGGGGCTACTGGCATATATAACTGTCAAATTTCCTCACCCTATGTCCTTTACATACTGCTCCGTGGCTCTGGCTAGACCAGCTTGAGCGGCACGGAGGTGCGCATCTCCCGAATTGAAGGCATTCAAGGCCTCTTGGGAGAAACATGCGTCACGAAGAACTGTCTGGCGGCGCCTGTGATTCATGGCGCTCTCCACCTCAGAGTTGGTGGCGGACAGCCTGATGTAGGGCGGAACCCTACGTGGACGATCTTTCACGTTGGAGCGGATCCTACGGGGAATCACGAAGAACACGCGGAAGAACACGAGGGAAAACACGGGGAAAACGAGAGAGAATTCACTCAACCAACAAGAGATCAATCACACAAGTGCTAGATCGATGAACACAAAGGGAGATACATGATTCAAGGTCAACAAAGGACGATACAAACGATAGCCGTTCTTCTCCGTGAGGAGGTCTTGATGGGGTCCACCCTAGAAGGGGGTCTTGAATCCGCTTGGGGGATCTTCTCCGAAGAGGTCCTGGGCTCCGAGGAGAAGTAACCAAGTGGACGAGCAAGGCTCTCACACAAACATGAGCTAAACCTAAGCTAACCCTAACTAGGAGGAGGTGGAGGAGTATATATAGTCTAGAGCCACGAAGGTGTAAGTGAGGGCGAAGGGGTACATGGGCTCGGCCCAATACACTGTGCACAGACAGGGCGGTAGTACCGGTCCTTGGGTGAGTACCGCTTGAGGCGCTGCAAGCGG
Source organism: Aegilops longissima (assembly GCA_021605205.1). NCBI lineage: Eukaryota > Viridiplantae > Streptophyta > Magnoliopsida > Poales > Poaceae > Aegilops > Aegilops longissima. Next base: position 55,638 of record JAHIAM010004054.1, on the reverse strand, counting down.
TAGTACCGCTATGATGGGCGGTAGTACCGCTCTGGAGCCGCTCGATCTCAAGTTTGTCGGACTTTGCGGAAGTGGAGCGGATGTAGAGCGGTAGTGCCGCTTGTGATGATAAGCGGTAGTACCACTGGCCTGGGCGGTAGTACCGCTTGCTCCCGCTTCTTCTTCCTTCTCCTCTTCCATGCTTGGCCTTGGTCCTTGGATCCTCCATGGTCGTCTCGGTTGTACCTGAGTGTATGCAAGGTCCATGCATGAGGTAGTAGCATCCATGTCTTACATGCGGAAAGGGAAGATTCGGAAAGGAGCGAGTTCACCTTAGGTCCAATGGCGCATAGTCGAGGTCTCATCTTATGTATCCTTCGGGCTTGGAGAGTAGATGGAGTGTACATGGGGATGAACGTGGGATGCTCCGCATCATCTCCCCTCCCTTGGGAAAGATCCGACCTCAGATCATGATCCTCATCACCATGGAAACGGTTGTCGTAGACGGACTTGTAGTTGGACGAAGTTGAAGACATGGCGCCATCCAAGTAGTCCAAGGTGTCGTCGGGATGGTAGACATGCCAAAAGAGCAAACACAAGAAACACTCGGAAATACAATGGTTAGCGCACACAAGGTGTCCATCAAGTAAATACGAGTCCGTGCGGCAAGATGGTGCATGGCAAGACACATGATGCTTATCAAGATGATCTAGAATGATATGCAAAGCATTCATGGGAGCAAATTCATTCGAGGCATGCACAAAGGTGTTGTGGATATGATGAATGTGACCATTGTGCAAAATGATGTCATAATGGGATGGTGCATCAAAAGCATGAACATGACAATGGATGCTCAATATGTATGTGTTATCATGCAATTGATGATGGGCAATATGATCATGATGTATGAATATGCCATCAAGGAAGATCACAACAAATTTGCTAAGGAAATGCACAAGCTCATATATCATGGATGACATGGGAATACAAGATGCAACAAGGCAATCATAATGTGAGTCGATCCATGCATAGGGTGCAAACTTGTGGTGAGTATGATATGTCCATCGAGCATGAGTATGAGTACAATAAACAAATATGGATGTGTTGGTATACCAATGCTCGCTGTTGTGGCAATAGTGGAAAACCGAAGGTGCATCCAAAAAGTCCAAGCGCTTCTCAATGTGAAGGTCCATAGAGTCGATCTCCAAGGTCGGTCCTCCATCCAATAGATGTATCATGTAGACAATAAGAAGGAAACAACAATGAAAGAGTGACCCATCCAATATACAAACTTGAGGATGGCTCAAAGGGAAGGAGTTCACCTTTAGTAGATTCTCGCAAATGATGGTGTTGCACATCGTGTATGCCTTCGCATGACCAAGTTGTCGCATAACGGCATCGCCTTGTGAAACCTCCAAAATGAAAGAACGTGACAAACACTCGGAAAAACAAATGAGGTTAGCGGAAATGCAAAACCTATCATTCGAGTGGTAAAATACCCAACAAGTGTACTCATCATTCTTATCACAAGAAAGGACAAGGTGTGGTATGGTATGGAAGCATAAGATGCAACTACAACCAAAGACAATAGGCTTAACCAAGCAAGCATGCATCACAAGTAATATGTCAAAGTCTCCAAGAGCAATAAGCATAGTATGGTTGCACTCAATACAAGGTGATATAAGAGATGCAACTAATGGAGGCAAGAGACCATGAACAATATATATCATGTGAGAGGCATGAACATATATGTCATCAACCCAAGAAAGCAAGTAATAGTGGAACATGGGTGATGCAACATAGGAAGCAATCATATCAATCAAGTGAAGCAAGCTAGTAGTGCGAAGATGCAACGTACTAGAAGGAATCAAGGCAATCATGTCATGGGTGCAAATAGTGTGCATGAATACTTCACATGACATGTCACAAGCATGAAGGCAAGATATGAGCAAAAGAGCATCAATAGCATGGGGCACATGATAAACATGGCAAAAGCAACAAGGATCTCCACCAAGCATGCAAATCGCCTAAAAGTGGCATAATGATGAAACATGGGTAGATGCAAGCAAGGGTCACAATTGCATGGCAAAGGCATAGGAGCAAGCATAACATGCAAAGTGAACACGGTAAAATGAGCATAAGGTGGCAATTGGTAAATAGCCCATAGCCGTGTGAGAGCCAAGTAGAAGAGATGCGTGTCGTCCTTGCGCAAAAGGAATGGTGGGAATGAAAGTCCACGTGATCCCAAGTCATCGTTGCTCTCAAGAGCTTGTTTCGTCAACTCATGGGATTGAGAAGTTGACGATTGTATGTGGGTACCTACACAAAACAAAGACAAAGGGAAAATTGTGTGTGCATGGTAGATGTACGCATCATCCATCATGATGCATACGTGCGTGTGTTTGTTAGCACAAAATATCCAATGCTCAAATAAATGAGATGCGTGATATAGAAACATGTCATCCATCATGAGAGGTTTGTTATTATGTATAGCATAATGGAGACTCAAATTGTGTAATGCATCATGAGAAATGTGTAGAGCATTATTATTCATGGGAAGCATATGGTGCACGCAAGTATGGGAATCATGCAAAGTATGGGATGAATCAAAATCTCCGAATATGTATGAGGAAACTATGGGGGTCTCCTCATGAGCATGAATGGAAACATCACATGGAGAATATTGACAACATCCAAAACAATGCATATTTGGAACAATGTGATCATGGCATGGAATAGTAGACGAATTGCGCAAATCATGTAAAGGAAGCATGGCAATATCATCACAAGAGAAGCAAAAGCCTATGACCATCATCTCGTCATCTATGCCATAGGTGCAAATGGGATTTATTTTAATGGGGCATGCATAGTTACTATGTTGAGATTGTGAAGATGCAATATGGGAGATCTCACTCATAGCATATGACAAGTTCAATGGATTGTCAAATATGATGTGACCAAAAGAATTTTCACATGATATCCTATGGAGCATAACATCACAACTAGGCAACTCAACATGCTCATCATCATATTCATCATAAATAGGTAAGTCAAGGCATGAAGAAGTTTCACTAGCATGAAGCACGGTAATAGGTGGGTCGACATCATGGGAGCAATCAATGTCAAGATTGTCCACTAGTGGGACAAGAGAAGTACCATCACCTATGTTACCTTTGGAAGGTCGCTCATGAGTTGTAGGTGAGGTGTTGAAGATCGTCTCGTTGTCATCTTCATCTTGATGGAACCATGTGGGGTGCATCATCATCCATCATGGCCATCGCTGCGTCTCAATGTAGGGATGGACTCGTCGAGGATAGGCATGTCGTCATGTAGGAGACCTAGCACCAAAGAAGAAAACACACTAGGAGTAGAGGTTAAGTCGTTAGAAATCATAGTAGCCTCATGTGCCGTGTCAACTACCTCACTCACTAAGTGTTGTGGCTCACTCACTCTCAATATGATGCTCTCACTCGTATGGTTGGTGGAGTCACTCAAATGGCTCTCAACCTCACATAGGATGTGTGGCATGCTCTCATGTGTGGGGCTAGTGGTGGTCACACTCATCCTCTCATAGGAAATGCTCTCAATGTCACGTATGGTGGAGTCACTCATGTCACTCATGGGTTGGTGGCTCTCCTCACATGGCAATTGGGGCATCTCGACATATATGGGTGTCGGAGAGATGTAGGTGCAAATGTCTCCATGCGCGGTCGCGTAGCTTGACTCGGAGTATGAGTCCAATGTGGGCGTCGTCTTCATGTTGTTGAAGAGGGTCGCGCTCGTCGCCGTGGTCGAAGGGAATGGCCCTTGCTCGACCGTCTTGTCACCGTCTTGGTGTTGGAGGAATATATGATGTGGCACCTCATAGCTCGTCTCCATGACCGAAGGGAATGTCCCATGCTCGGCCATCTTCCTTGAGGGGCTTCCGAAGATGGAAGTGTTGCCCTCGCTCGTAGGTGGTCGCCTTGGACTTGATGAAGTCGATGTAGGCGTACACGTGGGAAGTAGGCGAAGATGTCGTACGTCCAAAGGCGAAGATGCCTTGAGAACACTTGGCGAAGATGCTGAAGTGGTTGATGTAGCCGTAGCGCCGTCTTGGTGGTGGTCGTCTCGCGGTCTTCTCTTGTGCTTATGAAGCTTCGACTTGGCGTGTTGGGACTTGTGCATTTGCGCTTGTGGAGCATCTTCATGATGATGGTGTCGTTGTCGTGTTTGAGCTCGTAGAAGATGTCGTTAAATCGTCGCCGTGCACATGATGCTTGGAGGTGACTTGCCCTTCATGACGATGTGGATCACAAGCGTGATGGTGGTCGCCATGTAGATGTGGACGAGGACGATTTGCACTTGCATCGCTTAGGCGCTCCAAGACTTGTGGCTTGAACGTCGCCGTCTTGAAGATGACGAAGGGGAAGAAGACTTGATCAAGGCTCGAATCTCCTCCATCCTTGCATCTTGCTCCTCTTTATGTGCGGCAAGCTTCTTATCGAAGTAGTCCCTTCTCCTTGCTTGAATTGAGTGATGAATGTCTATGGAGATGTTCTCGATCGCCACGCAATCTTGATTGTGTGCTTTGCACTTGTCGTTGTAGATCGAAGAGAGACGCTTTGGTGATGTAGTTGTTCACGCCGTTGTTGTTGTCGAAGACCGGAGATGAAATGCCTTTCCTATCCATCACAAGACTCGAGCAAATATGAGTGGGAGAAAGAGAAGAACTTATACCAATGTACCTTGACCGATGTTGACAATGAATCAAGTTCACTCAAATGCGGACAATGAAATAGCACTATTGGTACCAATCCTTGTCGGTTCTCACACCTACACAAGTAAAGCTTATGGAGGAGCTCGGTGAGGATAGTGGCACAAAAATTTAATGCAAAATGTTAGCAAGAGTCAATAATGTTGAAAGAGATTCACAAATTCACAAGTGAAACAAATGGACCAATAGCAAAGAATGGCACACGGAAACACACACACGGATAGATAAATGGGGTCGTGCAACCAAGGAATGAGCACAAAATGGGGAATCCACGGAAAACGCTCGTGTTGCGCAACTTAAGAGAGACGCTAGCACGATTGCTCAATAGGCGGATACGACACTTGTGCACAACCTATAAGATGCAAAATGGATAAACTTCTATCCCAAGTATGCTATGTATGTATGGTTCCCGGTGTTTCTCTCAAGATGATCCAAGATGATCGGATATGATAATCTTATATGCAATGTGGTATGATGCTATGGCACTTGCTTACAAGCTTCTTTGCTCTTTCTCTCTTTTGCTTAAAAGCTTTTTTTTTCTTTATGGCCACTTTGCACAATGCACAAACCAAGACAACAATTGTGTGTATGCGGGAACAAACTTGTGACACCAGATGATATGATGATACCAAGATGATATGGTATGTATGCAATGGATGGTGTAGATCACTAATGTGCACAAGTAACGTTGCCGGCAATACTCAAATGGCTAGTCTCGATAGGCAAGTAACGCAAAAGTAAGGCTAGGGGTTAACAATGCAATGGCAAGGGGAATATACAAAGGAGGGATACCACGATACCAATATGATATGGAGGTTACCGTCCTTGGCGATGATGAGTGGCGGTGTTCTTGATGTAGATACCAAGATGATGGAGACTCGTCCCTAAGTGGCAAACACCTTAGGAAGCGGAAAACCGCGAACTCAAAATCTCAAACGTCAAATGTCAAAATGGTGGTAGCGGGAATGCGGTGGTGGTTTGCACTTGGCAATGCGGAAGTGGAATGATGGGCTATACACGTGTCGGAGTTGAAGTTGCCGTCCCTAAGTAGCCGAAACACCTTAGGAGACACAAGCCACAACTCGAAAAAGCTCAATCAACTATTGGGTTAAGTTGGGTTGTCGGAAGTGTATGGTGGGCAAGGTTATGTGGAAGTGGTGGTGGTGGTTGATAAAGAAGCAATCGTCCCTAAGTAGCCGAAACACCTTAGGAGACTCGAATCACTACTCAAGCAACCACTAATGCTATGGGGAACAAATTGGTTAGGTTGCGGAAGTCGGTGGTGGTTATGCGGAGGATGTGGCGGAAGCCCTAGGCAAAGATGCCAAAGTTCACAAAATTTGATGGAGTCAAATGGTGATGGTAGTATTTTTATGGGAAGGGGGATGTCAATAGCTTCAAAACGAGCTAAAGAACGTCAAAATCGGACTCCGGATGAATTAGTTATGGACAAAACGGTGAAACTCGGAACGCTGAAACTAGGTAGGGCGGTAGTACCGCTCGGGAGGCGGTAGTACCGCTAAATGTGATAGTACCGCTTGGAGCAGGCGATAGTACCGCTCGTGTCGGGTTTTTTCGCAAAATCTGGCTCTGGGAGGCGGTAGTGCCGCTTGGAAGGGCGGTAGTACCGCTTGAGGTGCTAAGCGGTAGTACCGCTTGGAAGGGCGATAGTACCGCTCGTCTTAGGGATTTTCGCAAATCCGGATAGGGGCGTGATTTTGGGGCGGAAATGGATGATTTCGGGGTCAAAATTGGAGAGATTTCGTGGATGGAAAGTGGGGAAACTTGGGGAAATGCTAGATCCACTCAAAATCAACAAAACATCATCAAAACTAACAAATCACAAAAAAATTTGGGGCTATTTTTGGTGGGGATTTTCGGATTTAGGACGAAATCAACAAAATCAAGCTAGAAAAAGAGAGGTAGGGGCTCCAAAAACGTGATCAACCTAAGCTCTGATCCATAGATGATGTAGGGCGGAACCCTACGTGGACGATCTTTCACGTTGGAGCGGATCCTACGGGGAATCACGAAGAACACGCGGAAGAACACGAGGGAAAACACGGGGAAAACGAGAGAGAATTCACTCAACCAACAAGAGATCAATCACACAAGTGCTAGATCGATGAACACAAAGGGAGATACATGATTCAAGGTCAACAAAGGACGATACAAACGGTAGCCGTTCTTCTCCGTGAGGAGGTCTTGATGGGGTCCACCCTAGAAGGGGGTCTTGAATCCGCTTGGGGGATCTTCTCCGAAGAGGTCCTGGGCTCCGAGGAGAAGTAACCAAGTGGACGAGCAAGGCTCTCACACAAACATGAGCTAAACCTAAGCTAACCCTAACTAGGAGGATGATGTAGAGCGGAACCCTATGATGACGATCTTTCACGCTTGGAGAGAATCCCTACGATGAACACGAAGAACGAGCGGAAGAACACGAGGGAAAACACGGGGAGAACGAGAGAGAGATCACTCAACCGACAAGAAAACGATCACACAAGTGCTAGATTATCAAACACATAGAGTGGCACAAGATTCAAGGACAACAAAGGGTAGGGTACAAGGGTAGCCGTTCTTCTCCGCGAGGAGGTCTTGAGGGGTCCACCCTAGGAGGGGGTCTTGAATCCGCTTGGGGGATCTTCTCCGTAGAGGTCCTGATCTCGAGGGAGAAGTAGCCAAGTGGATGAGCAAAGGCTCTCACACCGAAATATGAGCAAATCCAAAGCTAACCCTAGAAAGGATGAGGGGAAGGTCTATTTATAGTCTAGGACCTCCAAGGGGTAAGTTGGGGCGAAAGCAGTACATGGGCCTCGGCCCAAACGCTGCTGCGCAGCAGGCGGTAGTACCGTTGTTTCATGGCGGTAGTACCGCTTTCAGCGATAGTACCGCTTTGTGGGATAGTACCGCTTTCAGCGTAGTACCGCTTATCTTGAGCGGTAGTACTTTGCTCCGACGCCTGCTCGATTCTGGAGTGTGTCGGGTTTTGCGAAGTAGGCGGATGGAGAGCGGTAGTACTGTTTGGCTCCCAAATGTAGTACCGCTTGGCTTGAGCGGTAGTACTGGCTCCTTGGACTCTGCAGTTCTTCCTCTTGCTCTTGGTGTCCATCTTGAGCCGTAGCTTTTCCTAGGTTGGTTCCTTGGTACCTCGGTCTCGAGAGCTCGAGCTCGTGCTCTCGTCATGGGTCCTTTTGGAGCTTGGTGAGGCGACGGAAGGTCCATGGGGATGATCGAAGGATGCTCCGCATCATCTCCCCCTTGGGAGAGATCCGACCTCGGATCAAAAGCTTCATCTCCATGGAAAGGTGCGAGGTCCTTGACGTTGAAGATGTCGCTCACATTGTACTTGTCTCGAGGTATGTCGATCTTGTAAGCGTTGTCGTTGTAGCGTGCTAGTACCTTGAAAGGTCCATCGGCTCGAGGGAGAAGTTTGGACTTGCGTTCTTTGGGGAAGCGGTCCTTGCGAAGGTGTAACCACACTAGATCACCAATGTTGAAGACGATGGGTTGCTTGTTGGCGTTGAGCTTGTTTGCTTGGCGTTGTACTTGGCGCTCGATGGTGTGCCTTGTTTCTTCGTGCATCTTCTTGATGTACCTTGCTCGTTCACTTGCATCCATGTTGGTGCGCTCTTGGAGAGGAAGTGGTAGAATGTCCAATGGGGACAACGGGTTGAAACCATAGACGACCTCGAAGGGGGACTTGCCGGTAGTTGAATGTCTTGCACGATTGTAGGCGTACTCGGCGATGGGTAGACATGCTTCCCACTCCTTGATGTTCTTCTTGATCAAGACACGAAGTAGAGTGGATAGTGTGCGGTTCGTCACCTCCGTTTGGCCGTCGGTTTGAGGATGGTATGCCGAGGAGAACAAGAGCTTGATTCCGAGCTTGGCACATAGGGTCTTCAAAAGTAACTCAAGAACTTGGCGTCACGATCGGAGACGATTGTCTTTGGTACGCCATGGAGTCGCAAGATTTCCCTACAAAAGAGATTTGCAACATGTGAAGCATCGTCTATCTTGTTGCAAGGAATGAAATGTGCCATTTTAGAAAATCTATCCACAACAACAAAGACGGAATCCTTGCCATTTTGAGTCCTAGGTAAACCAAGTACAAAATCCATACTAATGTCTTCCCATGGTTGATATGGAATAGGAAGAGGCATGTAAAGACCATGAGATTGAGCTTTAGACTTAGCTTTGCGACATGTGTAGCATCGGTTGGTGAAGCGTGAGGCGTCATGAACATCTTGGGCCAAAAGTAGTTGTTGGAGAGTGCGGCGAATGTCTTGTCGCGTCCAAAGTGTCCCATGAGGCCGCCTCCATGAGCCTCTTGCAAAAGGAGCAAGCGAAGAGAAGACTCGGGAATGCAAAGTTTGTTAGCTCTCATAAGGTAACCATCCTTGATGTAATATTGTTCCCAAGGCGATCGTCAAACACTTAGCATAAGGAGAAGCAAAAGATGGATCATGCTCATACAAGTCTTTTATATGCTCAAAACCAATAACATTCAACTCAAGTTGAGTGACAAGCATGTTTATGCGTGAAAGCGTCGGCAACTACATTTTCTTTACCCTTAATGTACTTGATCACATAAGGAAAAGATTCAATGAATTCACTCCATTTGGCATGACGCTTGTTCAATTTAGTTTGACCTTTGAGGTACTTAAGAGTTTCATGATCGGTATGGATGACAAACTCATGCGGTCTAAGGTAATGTTCCCAAACATGTAGCACACGCACTAAAGCATACAATTCTTTGTCATAGATGGGATAATTAAGTTGAGCACCGGAGAATTTTTCACTAAAATAAGCAATGGCTCGTTTTTCTTGCATTAAAACTCCGCCAATTCGGTACCACTTGCATCACAATGAACCTCAAAAGTTTTGTCAAAATTGGGCAAAGCAAGAATCGAGCATGAGTAAGCAAAGACTTGAGCTCATCAAAAGCGGTTGATTGCAAAGTTCCCCAAACAAAGGGAGTATTCTTCTTGCTCAAAGCATGCAAAGGAGCAGCAATTGTGCTAAAATCTTTCACAAAGCGACGATAGAAACCCGCAAGACCAAGAAAACTTCGCACTTGTTGCAAATTGGTGGGTTGGGGCCAAGTTTTGATTGCTTCAATTTTAGATTCATCAACATGGACACCCTTTGAAGAAACAACAAAACCCAAGAAAACCACTTTGTCGACTCCAAAAGTGCATTTTTTCAAATTTGCATAAAGGCTTTCCTTGCGAAGAGTTTGCAACACAGATTTTACATGATTGAAGTGCTCTTTCATGGTTTTGCTAAACACAAGAATATCATCAAAGTAGACCACAACAAAGACTCCAATATAAGGACGAAGCACATGATGCATAAGGCGTACAAAAGTACCGGAGCTTCGAAAGACCCATAGGCATCACTAACCACTCATATAAACCAAATTTGGTTTTGAAAGCAGTTTTCCATTCATCACCCTCTTGTATGCGTGTTTGATAATAGCCACTTTTAAGATCAATTTTGAGAAAAGTTGGCTCCACTAAGTTCATCAAGCATGTCATCTAATCGAGGAATGGGATGCCTATATCGAACGGTAATAGCATTGATAGGTCTACAATCGAACACAAGCGGAAACTTCCATCGGGCTTAGGCACAAGAATAACCGAACGACACAAGGGCTTAGGCTTTCACGTACATGACCGTTGTCGATGAGTTGTTGTACTTGCCATTGAATCTCCTTGGTTTCTTCCGGATTGACTCGGTATGGAGCTTTGTTTGGTAGCGGCGCTCCGGGGATGAGGTCGATTCGATGCTCAATGCCTCGAAGAGGAGGTAGACCCGGAGGTAGCTCATCGGGGAAAACATCTTGAAATTCCTGCAAAAGAGATTGAAACACCAAAGGTAGCTCGTGAATGGTGTTAGTTTTTGGTTCTCCATCCTTGCACACAAGGACAAAGTGCATCACACTCGATGGGTGCTCACACACTTCTCTCATCTCACTTTTGGTGGCAAATAGAATGAGGTTTTTCTCTAGGCTAAGAGTCTCTCAAATTTGGCTTGTGGCTCTCACTCACTTTTGGGTGGATCACTTTCTCACTCTTTTCTCTATGATGTGTGGCTTGCTTGTCGGCTATCACTTGACTAGGAGACATAGGTCGTAGCACATACTCCTTCCCTTTCATCTTGAAGCTATAGTGATTGGTTCGCCCATTGTGGATGACACCACGGTCGAATTGCCATGGTCGACCAAGAAGGAGGTGGCAAGCGGTCATTGGGACCACATCACACTCCAAAGTGTCTTCATAAGCACCAATTTTGAAGGAGACTTGGACCGTATGCTCGACTCAGATAGTGCCGAGTCACTTAGCCATTGAACCTTGTAGGGTGTGGGTGCTTCCTCTTGACCAAATGTAGCTTGGAGCATAGTTCTTCACTTGCCAAGTTGTGGCAACTACCTCCATCGATGATGACCTTGATGGACCGTCCATTGATGCCGGCTTTTGTGTGGAAGATGTGGCATCGTTGGTCTTCTTCTTGTTGATGTTGAAGAGTCAAGACCTTGGAGACAACGAGGCGGGCTCAATCCTCATCTCAAAAGACTTGATCATCTTCATCTTCATTCACTTGCGGTGCATGGCCACTTGCTCAAGGGCTTCCATTTCCTCTTCACTCATAGAGTCATATGTGCCATCGTCGTTGAGGATCATGGTGCGCTTGTTGGTGCATTCAGATGACTTGTGGCCTCGGCCGCCGCAAGTGAAACACTTGAAGGAGCTTGTCTTGATGGTCTCATCGGTCGGAGTAGAGGATGAAGCACGCGGCTTGAGGTTGCTTGTAGTAGGAGGAGGACGACTTGAACTTGTCGATGTCTTCTTGTAACTTGATTTGTCGTCGTTTCTTGAAGGAAGCTTGGTTGGTGTAGATGTTGGAGGAGTAGTTGAAGCTTGGTTGTTGGAGAAGCCGTAGGTCTTGGATGAGTACTTGGCGTGCCAGAGTCATCTTGTACTTGGCGTTCCGCCTTTGTAGCTTGATGTACGAGCTCAATGAGAGATGAGTATGGTTGGAAGTCGGCTATCTTCTTGATGGGATGATTGAGTCCGTTCAAGAAACGTGCCATAGTTTGCTCATCATCTTCCTTGACATTGGCTCGAATCATGGCTATCTCCATCTCCTTGTAGTATTCTTCAACGCTCTTTGTTCCTTGCTTGAGTAGTTGGAGTTTCTTGAAGAGGTCGCGATTGTAGTAGGTTGGCACAAAACGTGCTCGCATGACATCCTTCATTTGAGCCCAAGTGGTGATTGGGGGTTCACCTCTTGCTTGTCGTAAGCTCAATGATTTGTTCCCACCATATGAGCACATAATCTTGGAACTCAAGTGATGCCATAGCGATTTTCTTTGCTTCATCGTAGTTGTGCAAGCGGAAGATTTTGTCAACCTTCAATGCCCATGAGAGGTAGTCTTCGGGGTCATTGCTTCCATTGAACTTTGGCATGGTGAATTTTAGCTTGTCGTGCGTTGCTCTTCATTGTGTTGTTGGCGATGTTGATGATGACGTCCTTGACGTGGAATGTACTCGTCTTCATGTTGCTCTTGGCGCGGAGGAAGACCGTGATCAACTTGCCCTTGTTGAACTTGAGGTTGAGGTGGAGCTTGACGAGCTTGTGCAGGAGCTTGAGGAACTTGACGTTGTACATGAGGTTGGTAGTTCCTCTCTTAGATTTCTTCTCGAAGGGCTTCCTCTTGATTGCGCCGTTCGCGATTGCGGTTGGCGAACGCTCTACTTGATTCTTGAAGGGCACGTTGCGCCTCAAGAGCTTGCGCTTCACGTTGTTGTTGTTGAAGACGTTGAGCCTTGGCGTCTTGTTCGTCTTGGTGACGACGTGCTCTTTCTTCCTCTTGTTGGCGACGAAGACGTTGTCGTTCTTTGGCTTGAGCAAAAGCCTCTTGGTTTGATTGAGGACGAGGAACTTGATCATCAACTTGCTCTTGTGAATGCTTGTCATGTAGCGGGTTGCGAGATGCATGACGGTCTTGGCCTGCTGCTCGTCGAAGAGTGTTCGATGACGGTGTACTTGAGTCGTAGAATGTGTCGTCGGAATGTCGACTCGGCGGCTCCGTCTTGATGATGAAGAAGTGGAATGATGCCGCTTTTCTCATCAACGCGGGATCTCGTCCCATTCTTGCATCATTCTCTTCCTTGTGAGCCTCGAACTTGTTGTCGAAGTAGTCTCTTGTACGTTGCTCGAGAGTCGCAAGTCGGTGGCGAGGTTGTCGATCGGTCGCTCATTGCTTGTTGTTCTTGGTGCAACGCTCGTTGTGCACCAAAGAGGTGGCTCTTGGTGACGTGTGAGGACATGTCGTCGTCTTGCTCGATGAAGAGTGGGTTGGTAGAAGAACTTGGCCTATCCATCGATGAGGACATCAATACCATTGTTACACCCACAGCCCTCTTGCTACATATCTTGGACCAATTACTAGAGCTCGCATGACGCCAATTAAATTATCGGTACTTTCGTTTCTTGGTAATGATTCTAATGTTCATGAGAATATGATGCTGCCTAAATTGGATACATTTGTTTTGCTTACAAATGAAGGCCCTAGCTTGGAGAAGGATGGACATTGGAGCAAGAACAAGCATGGAGATAATGCCATGCGCAAGGGGAACAAGAACGGAGTTACAAGTGATGATTTCAGGACTTTGAAGCCACCATAATGGATGCATGAAGCCTTGGACGAAATATACAAGATGCTACTTCATAAATGTCGTCCCGAGGCTATTCTAGGTGCTGCGTCACCTTATTAGTGGGCCAGGCCCATGTAATTTCGAAATACTTAAGTATAGGCTGTTTTAGAGTCCGTATGTGTGGGAAACAAGAGTTAGGGTTGATTTGGACCCCTCCACCAAGGGCCACGAAATTCCCCCCCTCTTCCTCCATATATACAGCCCTTAGGGCACCGTTTAGAGCTTGGGTTTTGTTTAGATTAAAAGTTCGCCATAGCTGCAACTTCGCGTACTTCGTTTGTGTTCAACGACCAGACAAAGGCGTCACAGAACCCCACCTTGATCAATAAAGCTTTCATCTTATATTCGCAATATCCAGATTGCAATCTCAGTTTCTTGCTTGTTCTTCATTTGCTCGCAGGAAACAGGCCCTCGTGGTCGTTGATCGTGCTCGGCGTGGTCAATAACCCTCGGAAGTTGGTTTAGCGATTGCTAAGGCGCGACGTCTCGCGACGTTAAATAGTCGGATCGTCAAGGTCGACTCCCGTAAACGATAACCACCATCTCATCGAAACATCGGGACACCTTTGCCTCTATCAAGTGGTATCAGATTTTCAGGTTGCTCGGTGAGATTTTACAGTTTTTCAGTAGATTAGATCGAGTCTGTTCTTCATACCTAAAGTCCACGAAAAAGCCACAAAAAAAATTAGGGTTAGTTCATCATATCCGAACCAATCGAGCCTTTGCATAATCTTTTTAGGGTTTTGCTTTGTTGAATTTGCGGTTGCATCGTCGTGTCAAGTTGCTGGTCTTAGAGTCTAGTCTTTTAGAGTTTGAGTTCGGTCATAAGTTGTCACGCCGCCGCACACCATCATCATCGCCTTGCCATCTACCACTATTGCTTATCCGCCACCGCTCAATCCGTATCCATATACCACCACCAATCCGTATCCATATACCACCACCAATCCGTATCCATATACCACCACCAATCCGTATCCATATTCCACCACCGCTGCCATATACCACCACCATATATCCACCACCAATCCGAGTTCTTCTCATATTAGGTTTGTTTTCGAGATCCATCTAGTTTCCGATTCGTGTTTCCTTGCCGGAGTAGGTTTCGGAAAAAAAAAAGAGTCTGGAAACCACCCTCCGTTTAGGCCCAAAATTTTCCGAAAACGCACTTGTCGAAAAAATTTTCTGCTATCCTATTTTAGGTGTTTCTAAGTGGATTGAGACAATCGTCGTTATAGAAAGTTTTTTGACCCGTTTCAGCTTTTGGGTCCGGCGTTCGAAAAAAAAAAAATTTTTTTGGTCGAAAAAATTTCGTGCCCATCCCGTCGATTTGACCAGGAAGAGTTTTGAGACACTCGCCATTATAGTGATTTTTCGTAAAAAAAAAAAAAAAAAAAAAAAAAAAAAAAAAAAAAAAAAAAAAAAAAAATTCCAGAGTGTGCTTTTCCGTTGTTTCCGTGCAGCGCCGTGATTTTGTTAGTGTTCTAGGCTCGCGTCTCTAGCACGGTCTAGCCTAGGACCAGACACGATCTGCGTCGTTGAGCGTTTATTCAACTTTGCATCTCTGAATTGATTATTGCTAACCATTTTGCTACCATATTATAAGCCTTCCCAGCTCCACATACATCTACATCGTGCGTTTGACTCTCCACAGTAATCGCTCTATCCAAGCTTTGAGAGTTTTGACTACATCGGTTGCGATCACCTTTTCTTTGGGTAAGAACTGGTAAGAATTTGAGATTTGCTTGACGGTTTTGTGACTGTCCACCACACCACCACCACCACTTCCTAGTAGTCCGTCAATCATATTCTTGTGTGTTTCTATTGCTGCTAACCATGGCAGGATCACAAGCCGCAGAGACCGACCGGGAGAACATGACAAACAAAGCGCTACATGATAAGTTTCAACAAATGATGAGTGGGCAGGTGGACGATGTGCTAAATAGATTTGAAGAGGCCATGGAGAAGATAGATGGCATTGAGAAGGCGTTCGAAACAAAGCTCGATAACAAGTTTAATGAATTGCTCGCGCGTCTACCACCACCACCACCGGCTGCACCTAACGCACCTCTACTACAACAACACGGACTACCTCCACATCGCGAAACAGCCCTCCGCCGAGCTTCCCGTGTCCCTCTTCAGCCTGGCCAAGCTGCTGGTGCTGCTGTTGATACTTCTGTGGCTCCTGCTGCTGCGGTGGGAGGATGATTATGTGAGAGCTTACGAGGATGAGGTTGATCAACATCGAACTCGTGCAACCACCAGCACCACAACCACCAGGTCGTCCACATGCAAATAATGGCAATGTTGGGCTCCCCTTGGTGCGAGATCATGACCATCTCCTAAACTGAAATTGAATATTCCACCATTTGAGGGTAGATATGTTCTGATATATATCTTACTTGGGAATTAGAAACTGAACAACGATTTACATGTTTACAATATCCCGAGGAGAGACGTGTTCTGCTGCTGTTTGTGCTTTCACTAGCTTTGCATGTGTTTGGTGGTCTGAACATTGTAGATTATATCCTGTTCCAGCTACTTGGGCTGCTTTGAAAACTGCTATGCGTACTCGTTGGGTTCCACCATATTATCAGCGTGAATTACTTCAAAATTGCAGCGCTTAAGACAAGGAAAAATTCGGTGAAGAATATTATCGGGAATTACAAACTGGCTTGATTAGATGTGGTATTGTTGAGGAGAATGAAGCTATGCTTGCACGTTTTACGGGTGGATTAAATAGAGATTCAGACCATTCTAGACTACAAGGATTATAATAATATCACTCGATTATTCCATCTTGCTTGTAAAGCTGAGCGTGAAGTGCAGGATCGACAGCCTTGGCGCGGACTAACTTTTCTGCAGGTCGCCCTTCATCATGGACACCACGTGCATCATCTACTTCCACACGTTCTACTACACGGCACCTCCGTCGGCTGCCACCTCCAACCGTGATACAAGAAAGCAGGCACAACCACCACTATCTCGCCAAGAGTACACTGCTTGGGCCTACAGAGCTCTTCTTCTTCCATGGCGTCAACAGGCACACAAGTGATATTATTTGTCGTCGTTGTAAGGGAAGAGGACATTTTGCGAGAATGCCAATCTCAGCGTGTGATGATTGCTCTTGAGGATGGTGGGTATGAGTCGCTAGTGACTATGATGAAGAGACTTTGGCTCTTATTACACATGAAGAACACGGTGGAGATGATTACGATCCCGAGGCGCAATACATGGCTGCAAGATCTTGACAGGTATGAATGTTTAGTTGCTCAACGTGTTTTGAGTGTGCAGGTTACACAAGCTGAGCAAAATCAGAGGCATAACTTGTTCCATACAAAGGGAGTTGTGAAGGAGCGTTCTATTCAGCGTCATCATAGATGGAGGGAGCTGCAACAACTTGGCTAGCATGGATATGGTGGAGAAGCTTTCTCTCACCACAAGACCACATCCACATCCTTACTACATCCAATGGTTCAACAACAGCGGCAAGGTTAAGGTAACACGTCTGTTAGTGTGCATTTTAGTATCTCTACATATGCTGATTATGTTGATTGTGATGTGGTACCTATGCAAGCATGTTCCTTATTACTTGGTAGACCATGGCAATTTGATAAAATTTCTGTACACCATGGTAGAAACAATCAGTATACTCTTGTTCACAAGGATAAAAATATTACTTTGCTTCCTATGACTCCTGATTCCATTTTGAAAGATGATATTAATAGAGCTAATAAAGCAAAACAGGAGAAAAATAAGAGTGAAAATCAGATTGTGGCAAAAGAATTTGAGCAACAAATGAAGCCTAATAATAAACCATCTAATGTTGCTTCTGAAATTAAACTGAAAAGTGCATGTTTATTTGCCACCAAATCTGATATTGATGAGCTAGATTCTAGCAAATCTGTTTGCTATGCTTTTGTGTGCAAAGAGGCATTATTTTCATTCGAGGACGTGCCTTCCTCTTTGCCCCTACTGTCACTAACATTTTGCAGGAGTTCGGCGACGTCTTCCCACAAGGCGTGCCACCGGATTACCACCTATTCGAGGGATTGAGCATCAAATTGACTTAATTCCGGTGCATCGCTACCCAACCGCGCACCATACCGTACCAATCCGGAGGAGGCGAAGGAGATTATCGTCAAGTACAGGAGCTGCTCGACAAAGGTTATATCGCGAATCTCTTAGTCCTTGTGCTGTTCCTATTATACTAGTGCCTAAAAAGGATGGTGCGTCGGCGTATGTGTGTTGATTGTAGAGGCATTAATAATATTACTATTCGTTATCGTCATCCTATTCCTAGGCTAGATGATATGCTTGATGAATTGAGTGGCTCTACAATATTCTCCAAAGTTGATTTGCGTAGTGGATACCATCAAATTCGTATGAAATTGGGAGATGAATGGAAAACAGCATTTAAAACTAAGTTTGGATTATATGAGTGGTTAGTCATGCCTTTTGGGTTAACTAATGCACCTAGTACTTTCATGAGATTAATGAGCGAAGTTTCGTGCTTTCATTGGACGATTTGTGGTAGTTTACTTTGATGATATACTGATTTATAGCAAATCTTTGGAAGAACATTTGGAACATTTACGTGCTGTTTTAATGCTCTCGTGATGCACGTTTGTTTGGTAACCTTGGGAAGTGCACCTTTTGCACCGACCGAGTATCTTTTCTTGGCTATGTTGTTACTCCACAGGAATTGAAGTTGATAAAGCCAAGATTGAAGCTATTGAGAGTTGGCCGCAGCCCAAAACGGTCACACAAGTGAGGAGTTTTCTTGGACTCGCTGGTTTCTATAGGCGTTTTGTGAGAGACTTTAGCACCATTGCTGCACCTCTCAATGAGCTTACAAAGAAGGATGTGCCTTTTGTTTGGGGTACCGCACGGGAAGAAGCCTTCACGGTATTGAAAGATAAGTTGACACATGCTCCTTTACTCCAACTTCCTGACTTTAATAAGACTTTTGAGCTTGAATGTGATGCTAGTGGAATTGGATTAGGAGGTGTGTTATTACAAGATGGCAAACCTGTTGCATACTTTTCGAAAAATTGAGTGGGCCTAGTCTGAACTATTCTACTTATGACAAAGAATTATATGCTCTTGTTCGGACTTTAGAGACATGGCAACATTATTTATGGCCCAAAGAATTTGTTATACATTCTGATCATGAATCTTTGAAACATATTAAAAGTCAAGCTAAACTGAATCGTAGACATGCTAAATGGGTTGAATTCATTGAGACTTTCCCTTATGTCATTAAACACAAGAAGGGTAAAGAAAATGTTATTGCTGATGCTTTGTCTCGTCGCTATACTATGCTTTCACAACTTGACTTCAAAATATTTGGTTTGGAGACCATCAAAGATCAATATGTGCATGATGCTGATTTTAAAGATGTAATGCAGAATTGTAAAGAAGGAAGAACATGGAACAAGTTCGTTATTAATGATGGTTTTGTGTTCCGTGCTAACAAGCTATGCATTCCTGCTAGCTCTGTTAGTCTTTTGTTGTTGCAGGAGGCGCATGGAGGAGGATTAATGGGACACTTTGGCGTCAAGAAGGCGGAGGATATACTTGCTACACATTTCTTTTGGCCAAAGATGAGGCGGGATGTTGAGCGTTTTGTTGCTCGCTGCACTACATGTCAAAAAGCTAAGTCACGACTCAATCCTCATGGTTTATATATGCCTTTGCTGTGCCTAGTGTTCCTTGGGAGGATATATCTATGGACTTTGTTTTAGGTTTACCTCGAACAAAGAAGGGAGGATAGCATATTTGTTGTCGTGGATAGATTCTCGAAAATGGCACACTTTATACCATGTCATAAAAGCGATGATCTTTGTTAATGTTGCTGATTTGTTCTTTCGTGAAATTATTAAGCTTGCATGGTGTGCCAAATACTATTGTTTCAGATCGTGATACTAAATTTCTTAGCCACTTTTGGAGATGTTTATGGGCTAAGTTGGGGACTAAACTGCTTTTAGTACTACTTGTCACCCCAAACTGATGGACAAACTGAAGTAGTCAATAGAACATTGTCTACTATGCTTAGGGCTGTTTTGAAGAATAATAAGAAAATGTGGGAAGAATGCTTGCCTCATATTGAATTTGCTTATAATCGTTCATTGCATTCTACTACTAAGATGTGCCCTTTTGAAATTGTGTATGGCTTCCTACCTCGTGCACCTATTGATTTGTTGCCTCTTCCATCTTCGGAGAAGGTTAATTTTGATGCTAAAGAACGTGCTGAATTGATTTTAAAATGCATGAGATAACTAAGGAAAACATTGAGCGTATGAATGCTAAATATAAACTTCTGGAGATAAGGGTAGAAAACATGTTGTCTTTGCACTGGAGATCTTGTTTGGTTACATTTGCGTAAGGATAGGTTTCCTAATTTGGGCAAATCAAAGCTAATGCCACGTCTTGATGGTCCATTTAAGGTGTTAGAGAAAATAAATGATAATGCATATAAACTTGAGCTGCTGCAGATTTTGGGGTTAGTCCCACTTTTAACATTGCAGATTTGAAGCCTTATTTGGGTGAGGAATATGAGCTTCCGTCGAGGGCGACTTCATTTCAAGAAGGGAGGATGATGAGGACATCAATACCATTGTTACACCCACAGCCCCTCTTGCTACATATCTTGGACCAATTACTAGAGCTCACATACGCCAATTAAATTATCGGTACTTTCGTTTCTTGGTAATGATTCTAATGTTCATGAGAATATGATGCTGCCTAAATTGGATACATTTGTTTTGCTTACAAATGAAGGCCCTAGCTTGGAGAAGGATGGACATTGGAGCAAGAACAAGCATGGAGATAATGCCATGCGCAAGGGGAACAAAACGGAGTTACAAGTGATGATTTCAGGACTTTGAAGCCACCATAATGGATGCATGAAGCCTTGGACGAAATATACAAGATGCTACTTCATAAATGTCGTCCATAGGCTATTCTAGGTGCTGCGTCACCTTATTAGTGGGCCAGGCCCATGTAATTTCGAAATACTTAAGTATAGGCTGTTTTAGAGTCCGTATGTGTGGGGAAACAAGAGTTAGGGTTGATTTGGACCCCTCCACCAAGGGCCACGAAATTCCCCCTCTTCCTCCATATATACAGCCCTTAGGGCACCGTTTAGACCTTGGGTTTTGTTTAGATTAAAAGTTCGCCATAGCTGCAACTTCGCATTTCGTTTGTGTTCAACGACCGCACAAAGGCGTCCACAGAACCCCACCTTGATCAATAAAGCTTTCATCTTATATTCGCAATATCCAGATTGCAATCTCAGTTTCTTGCTTGTTCTTCGTTTGCTCGCAGGAAACAGGCCCTCGTGGTCGGTTGATCGTGCTCGGCGTGGTCAATAACCCTCGGAAGTTGGTTTAGCGATTGCTAAGGCGCGACGTCTCGCGACGTTAAGTAGTCGGATCGTCAAAATCGACTCCCACGAAACGATAGCCACCATCTCATCGAAACATCGGGACACCTTTGCCTCTATCACCATCATTCCAAACAAGATGTGAGTGGTAGAACGGAAAAGAACGTATACCAATGTACCTTTGACCGATGTTGAAAATGAATCAAGTTCACTCAAATGCGGACAATGAAATAGCACTCTTGGTACCGATTCTTGTCGGTTCTCACACCTACACAAATAAAAGCTTATGGTGGAGCTCGGTTAGGATGGTGTCACAAAATTTGATGTAATTGTAAGTGAGACTCAATAAAGTTGAAAAAGATTCGCAAATTCATAAATGTAACAAGTAGACCAAGCAAGTAGTGGTACACGGAAACACACACATAAATAGATAAGTGGGATTGTGCAAACCAAAAGTGAGCCAAAATGTGGAAACCACGAGAATGCTCTTGTTGCACAATACTAGAGAGACGCTAGCACGATTGCACAAAAGGCGGATACGCGAACTTGTGCACAACCTATTAGGCAAAAATGCAACGATCTCTATCCCAAGTATGCTATATGTATGATATTTCGGTGCTATGATCCAAGATGATCGGATATGACAATCTTAATGTTGTATGATGCTATGGTTCTTGCTTAGAAGCTCTTTGCTTATCTTTCCTCTTTGCTTAAAAGCTTGGGTGGCTCTTTCACTTTTGAGCTCTTTTCTTATGCAAACTTCACGAACCAAGATAGCAATTGTGTATGCTATGACAACATTGTGACACACAAGTTGATCTCAAGATATGCACCACTATGGTATGCTATGTATGCTATGGAGTATGATCACTAAGGTGCACAAGTCACGTTGCCGGCAATACTCAATGGCTAGTCTCGATGGGTAAGCAACGCAAAAGTAAGGCTATGTGGTTATCAATGCAATTGCGAGAGATGACAAAGATGTCGTCGAGGTTACCGCCCTGACGCGATGATGAGTCCTTGGCGAAGATGAGTGGTGGTGATGTTGACGTCGAACCGCACCTATATAGCTGAAACACAATAGGACACGGGAACCACAACTCAAATTCTCAAAGACCAAAAGCGAAAATGTGGTAGCGGAAAGTGGAGGTGGTATAGCGGATGATGTGGTTTAAGCCCTAGGCAAAGATGCCGATGTTCGGAAAATTTGATGGTGTCAAAAGGTGGTGAAACCAATGTGAGGACTTCGGGCACGTCGATAGCTTCAAAACGAGCCAAAGAACACTCAAATCGGAGTTCGGAGTGAAAAGTTATGATGAAAATGGTGAAGTCGGAAGGCTGAAACTGGCCAGGGCGGTTGATAGGGGCAAAGGTGTCCCGTCTTTCGATGAGATGTTGGTTTTTGCTTTGGAGGAAGTCGACTTTGACGATCCGACTACGAACGTGCGAGGACGTCGCGCCTTAGCAATCGCTAAACCAACTCCGAGAGGTTATTGACCACGCCAGAACACGATCAACTCGACCACGAGGGTCTGCTTTCCTGCGAGCAAACGAAGAACAAGCAAGAAACTGAGATTGCAATCTGGATATTGCGAATATAAGATGAAAGCTTTATTGATCAAGGTGGGGTTACGTGACGCTTTGTCCGGTCGTGGAACACAAACGGCACGCCAAGTTGCAGCTATGGCGAACTTTTAATCTAAACAAAACCCAAGGTCTAAACGGTGCCCTAAGGGCTGTATATATGGAGGAAGAGGGGGAATTTCGTGGCCCTTGGTGGAGGGGTCCAAATCAACCCTAACTCTTGTTTCCCCACACATACGGACTCTAAAAACAGCCTATACTTAAGTATTTCGAAATTACATGGGCCTGGCCCACTAATAAGGTGACGAGCACCTAGAATAGCCTTGGGACGACATTTATGAAGTAGCATCTTGTATATTTCGTCCAAGGCTTCATGCACCCATTATGGTGGCTTCAAAGTCCTGAAATCATCACTTGTAACTCCGTTTGTTCCCTTTATGCATGGCATTATCTCCATGCTTGTTCTTGCTCCAATGTCCATCCTTCTCCAAGCTAGGGCCTTCATTTGTAAGCAAAACAAATGTATCCAATTTAGGCAGCATCATATTCTCATGAACATTAGAATCATTACCAAGAAACGAAAGTACCGATAATTTAATTGGCGTCGCGAGCTCTAGTAATTGGTCCAAGATATGTAGCAGAGGGGCTGTGGGTGTAACAATGGTATTGATGTCCTCATCATCCTCCCTTCTTGAAATGAAGTCGCCCTCGACGGAAGCTCATATTCCTCACCCAAATAAGGCTTCAAATCTGCAATGTTAAAAGTGGGACTAACCCCAAAATCTGCAGCAACTCAAGTTTATATGCATTATCATTTATTTTCTAACACCTTAAATGGACCATCAGCACGTGGCATTAGCTTTGATTTATGCAAATTAGGAAACCTATCCTTACGCAAATGTAACCAAACAAGATCTCCAGTGCAAAGACAACATGTTTTCTACCCTTATCTCCAGCAAGTTTATATTTAGCATTCATACGCTCAATGTTTTCCTTAGTTAACTCATGCATTTTAAAATCAATTCAGCACGTTCTTTAGCATCAAAATTAACCTTCTCCAAGATGGAAGAGGCAACAAATCAATAGGTGCACGAGGTAGGAAGCCATACACAATTTCAAAAGGGCACATCTTAGTAGTAGAATGCAATGAACGATTATAAGCAAATTCAATATGAGGCAAGCATTCTTCCCACATTTTCTTATTATTCTTCAAAACAGCCCTAAGCATAGTAGACAATGTTC
Source organism: Aegilops longissima (assembly GCA_021605205.1). NCBI lineage: Eukaryota > Viridiplantae > Streptophyta > Magnoliopsida > Poales > Poaceae > Aegilops > Aegilops longissima. Next base: position 31,967 of record JAHIAM010004054.1, on the reverse strand, counting down.
TATTGACTACTTCAGTTTGTCCATCAGTTTGGGGTGACAAGTAGTACTAAAAAGCAGTTTAGTCCCCAACTTAGCCCATAAACATCTCCAAAAGTGGCTAAGAAATTTAGTATCACGATCTGAAACAATAGTATTTGGCACACCATGCAAGCTTAATAATTTCACGAAAGAACAAATCAGCAACATTAACAAAGATCATCGCTTTTATGACATGGTATAAAGTGTGCCATTTTCGAGAATCTATCCACGACAACAAATATGCTATCCCTCCCTTCTTTGTTCGAGGTAAACCTAAAACAAAGTCCATAGATATATCCTCCCAAGGAACACTAGGCACAGCAAAGGCATATATAAACCATGAGGATTGAGTCGTGACTTAGCTTTTTGACATGTAGTGCAGCGAGCAACAAAACGCTCAACATCCCGCCTCATCTTTGGCCAAAAGAAATGTGTAGCAAGTATATCCTCCGCCTTCTTGACGCCAAAGTGTCCCATTAATCCTCCTCCATGCGCCTCCTGCAACAACAAAAGACTAACAGAGCTAGCAGAATGCATAGCTTGTTAGCACGGAACACAAAACCATCATTAATAACGAACTTGTTCCATGTTCTTCCTTCTTTACAATTCTGCATTACATCTTTAAAATCAGCATCATGCACATATTGATCTTTGATGGTCTCCAAACCAAATATTTTGAAGTCAAGTTGTGAAAGCATAGTATAGCGACGAGACAAAGCATCAGCAATAACATTTTCTTTACCCTTCTTGTGTTTAATGACATAAGGGAAAGTCTCAATGAATTCAACCCATTTAGCATGTCTACGATTCAGTTTAGCTTGACTTTTAATATGTTTCAAAGATTCATGATCAGAATGTATAACAAATTCTTTGGGCCATAAATAATGTTGCCATGTCTCTAAAGTCCTAACAAGAGCATATAATTCTTTGTCATAAGTAGAATAGTTCAGACTAGGCCCACTCAATTTTTCGAAAAGTATGCAACAGGTTTGCCATCTTGTAATAACACACCTCCTAATCCAATTCCACTAGCATCACATTCAAGCTCAAAAGTCTTATTAAAGTCGGAAGTTGGAGTAAAGGAGCATGTGTCAACTTATCTTTCAATACCGTGAAGGCTTCTTCCGTAAGCGGTACCCCAAACAAAAGGCACATCCTTCTTTGTAAGCTCATTGAGAGGTGCAGCAATGGTGCTAAAGTCTCTCACAAAACGCCTATAGAAACCAGCGAGTCCAAGAAAACTCCTCACTTGTGTGACCGCTTTGGGCTGCGCCAACTCTCAATAGCTTCAATCTTGGCTTTATCAACTTCAATTCCTGTGGAGTAACAACATAGCCAAGAAAAGATACTCGGTCGGTGCAAAAGGTGCACTTCCCAAGGTTACCAAACAAACGTGCATCACGAGAGCATTAAAAACAGCACGTAAATGTTCCAAATGTTCTTCCAAAGATTTGCTATAAATCAGTATATCATCAAAGTAAACTACCACAAATCGTCCAATGAAAGCACGTAAAACTTCGCTCATTAATCTCATGAAAGTACTAGGTGCATTAGTTAACCCAAAAGGCATGACTAACCACTCATATAATCCAAACTTAGTTTTAAATGCTGTTTTCCATTCATCTCCCAATTTCATACGAATTTGATGGTATCCACTACGCAAATCAACTTTGGAGAATATTGTAGAGCCACTCAATTCATCAAGCATATCATCTAGCCTAGGAATAGGATGACGATAACGAATAGTAATATTATTAATGCCTCTACAATCAACACACATACGCCGACGTACCATCCTTTTTAGGCACTAGTATAATAGGAACAGCACAAGGACTAAGAGATTCGCGTATATAACCTTTGTCGAGCAGCTCCTGTGACTTGACGATAATCTCCTTCGCCTCCTCCGGATTGGTACGGTATGGTGCGCGGTTGGTAGCGATGCACCGGAATTAAGTCAATTTGATGCTCAATCCTCGAATAGGTGGTAATCCGGTGGCACGCCTTGTGGGAAGACATCAGCGAACTCCTGCAAAATGTTAGTGATAGCAGGGGGCAAAGAGGAAGGCACGTCCTCGAATGAAAATAATGCCTCTTTGCACACAAAAGCATAGCAAACAGATTTGCTAGAATCTAGCTCATCAATATCAGATTTGGTGGCAAATAAACATGCACTTTTCAGTTTAATTTCAGAAGCAACATTAGATGGTTTATTATTAGGCTTCATTTGTTGCTCAAATTCTTTTGCCACAATCTGATTTTCACTCTTATTTTTCTCCTGTTTTGCTTTATTAGCTCTATTAATATCATCTTTCAAAATGGAATCAGGAGTCATAGGAAGCAAAGTAATATTTTATCCTTGTGAACAAGAGTATACTGATTGTTTCTACCATGGTGTACAGAATTTTATCAAATTGCCATGGTCTACCAAGTAATAAGGAACATGCTTGCATAGGTACCACATCACAATCAACATAATCAGCATATGTAGAGATACTAAAATGCACACGAACAATGACGTGTTACCTTAACCTTGCCGCTGTTGTTGAACCATTGGATGTAGTAAGGATGTGGATGTGGTCTTGTGGTGAGAGAAAGCTTCTCACCATATCCATGCTAGCCAAGTTGTTGCAGCTCCTCCATCTATGATGACGCTAATAGAACGTTCCTTCACAACTCCTTTGTATGGAACAAGTTATGCCTCTGATTTTGCTCGGCTTGTGTAACCTGCACACTCAAAACACGTTGAGCAACTAAACATTCATACCTGTCAAGATCTTCAGCAGCCATGTATTGCGTCTCAGGATCGAATCATCTCCACCGTGTTCTTCATGTGTAATAAGAGCCAAAGTCTCTTCATCATAGTCACTAGCGACTCATACCCACCATCCTCGAGCAATCATCACACGCTGAGATTGGCATTCTCTCAAAAATGTCCTCTTCCCTTACAACGACGACAAATAATATCACTTGTGTGCCTGTTGACGCCATGGAAGAAGAAGAGCTCTGTAGGCCCAGCAGGTGTACTCTTGGCGATAGTGGTGGTTGTGCCTGCTTTCTTGTATCACGGTTGGAGGTGGCAGCCACGGAGGTGCCGGTGTAGTAGAACGTGTGGAAGTAGATGATGCACGGGTGTCCATGATGAAGGTCGACCTGCAGAAAAGTTAGTCCGCCGCCAGGCCATCGATCCTGCACTTCACGCTCAGCTTTACAAGCAAGATGGAATAATCGAGTGATATTATTATAATCCTTGTAGTCTAGAATGGTCTGAATCTCTATTTAATCCACCCGAAAACGTGCAAGCATAGCTTCATTCTCCTCAACAATACCACATCTAATCAAGCCAGTTTGTAATTCCTGATAATATTCTTCACCGAATTTTTCCTTGTCTTAAGCGCTGCAATTTTGAAGTAATTCACGCTGATAATATGGTGGAACCCAACGAGTACGCATAGCAGTTTTCAAAGCAGCCCAAGTAGCGGGAACAGGATATAATCTACAATGTTCGACCACCAAACACATGCAAAGCTAGTGAAAGCACAAACAGCAGCAGAACACGCCTCTCCTCGTGATATTGTAAACATGTAAATCGTTGTTCAGTTTCTAACTCCCAAGTAAGATATATATCAGAACATATCTACCCTCAAATGGTGGAATATTCAATTTCAGTTTAGGGAGATGGTCATGATCTCGCACTGAAGGGGAGCCCAACATTGCCATTATTTGCATGTGGACGACCTGGTGGTTGTGGTGCTGGTGGTTGCACGTAGTTCGATGTTGATCAACCTCATCCTCGTAAGCTCTCACATAATCATCCTCCCCGCCGCAGCAGCAGGAGCCACGTATATCAACAAGCAGCACCAAAGAGCTTGGCCAGCTGAAGAGGGACACGGAAGCTCGGCGGAGGGCTGTTTCACGATGTGGAGGTAGTCCATGTTGTTGTAGTAGAGGTGCGTTAGGTGCAGCTGGTGGTGGTAGTGGTAGACGCGAGCAATTCATTAAACTTGTTATCGAGCTTTGTTTCAACGCCTTCTCAATGCCATCTATCTTCTCCATGGCCTCTTCAAATCTATTTAGCACATCGTCCACCTGCCCACTCATCATTTGTTGAAACTTATCATGTAGCGCTTTGTTTGTCATGTTCTCCCGGTCGGTCTAAATCGGCTTGTGATCCTGCCATGGTTAGCAGCAATAGAAACACACAAGAATATGATTCACGGACTACTAGGAAGTGGTGGTGGTGGTGTGGTGGACAATCCACAACCGTCAAGCAAATCTCAAATTCTTACCAGTTCTTACCCAAAGAAGAAAGGTGATCGGCAACCGATGTAGTCAAAACTCTCAAAGCTTGGATAGAGCGATTACGGGGAGAGTCAAACGCACGATGTAGATGTATGTGGAGCTGGGAAGGCTTATAATATGGTAGCAAAAGGGTCAGAATAATCAATTCAGAGATGCAAAGTTGAATAAACGCTCAACGACGGTACTGTGCTGGTCCTAGGCTAGACCGTGCTAGAGACGCGAGCCTAGAACACTAACAAAATCACGGCGCTGCACGGAAACAACGGAAAAGCACACTCTGGAATTTTTTTTTTTCGCTTTCTTTTTTTTTTTTTTTTTTTGCGCTGCTTTTTTTTTTGCTGCTTTTTTTTTTTTTTTTTTTCCGAAACCTACTCCGGCAAGGAAACACGAATTGGAAACTAGATGGATCTCGAAAACAACCCTAATATGCAAGGAACTCGGATTGGTGGTGGATATATGGTGGTGGTATATGGCAGCGGTGGTGGTAGCGGTGGTAGTATATGGATATGGATCGGTGGTGGTATATGGACACGGATTGGTGGTGGTATATGGATACGGATTCGAAGCGGTGATGGTAGGTGGCAGGGGCGATGATGATGGTGCGGTGGCGGCGTGACAACTTATGACCAGAACTCGAAACTCTAAAAGACTAGACGCTAAGACCAGCAACTAGACACGACGATGCAACCGCAAATTCAACAAAGCAAAACCCTAAAAAGATTATGCAAAGGCTCAGATTGGTTCGGATATGATGAACTAACCCTAATTTTTTTTTGTGACTTTTTCGTGGACAATAGGTATGAAGAACAGACTCGATCTAAACTACGAAAAACTGTAAAATCTCACCGAGCAACCTGGAAATCTGATACCACTTGATAGGGGCAAAGGTGTCCCGTCTTTCGATGAGATGTTGGTTTTCGCTTTGGAGGAAGTCGACTTTGACGATCCGACTACGAACGTGCGAGGACGTCGCGCCTTAGCAATCGCTAAACCAACTCCGAGAGGTTATTGACCACGCCAGAGCACGATCAACCTGACCACGAGGGTCTGTTTCCTGCGAGCAAACGAAGAACAAGCAAGAAACTGAGATTGCAATCTGGATATTGCGAATATAAGATGAAAGCTTTATTGATCAAGGTGGGGTTCTGTGACGCCTTTGTCTGGTCGTGGAACACAAACGGCACGCTGTGAAGTTGCAGCTATGGCGAACTTTTAATCTAAACAAAACCCAAGGTCTAAACGGTGCCCTAAGGGCTGTATATATGGAGGAAGAGGGGGAATTTCGTGGCCCTTGGTGGAGGGGTCCAAATCAACCCTAACTCTTGTTTCCCCACACATACGGACTCTAAAACAGCCTATACTTAAGTATTTCGAAATTACATGGGCCTGGCCCACTAATAAGGTGACGAAGCACCTAGAATAGCCTTGGGACGACATTTATGAAGTAGCATCTTGTATATTTCGTCCAAGGCTTCATGCACCCATTATGGTGGCTTCAAAGTCCTGAAATCATCACTTGTAACTCCGTTTTGTTCCCTTGCGCATGGCATTATCTCCATGCTTGTTCTTGCTCCAATGTCCATCCTTCTCCAAGCTAGGGCCTTCATTTGTAAGCAAAACAAATGTATCCAATTTAGGCAGCATCATATTCTCATGAACATTAGAATCATTACCAAGAAACGAAAGTACCTGATAATTTAATTGGCGTGCGCGAGCTCTAGTAATTGGTCCAGTATATGTAGCAGTAGGGGCTGTGGGTGTAACAATGGTATTGATGTCCTCATCAGCGGTAGTACCGCTGGGTAGGGCGGTAGCACCGCTCGTAAGCGGTAGTACCGCTTGGAACGGGCGGTAGTACCGCTCGTGTCGGGATTTTTCAACTATTTAGGCTGAACGGGGGCTGGCGGAAGTGCCGTGCTCAGCGGTAGTACCGCTAGGAGGGCGGTAGTACCGCTCACAGCGGTAGTACCGCTCACAGCGGTAGTACCGCTAGGAGGGCGGTAGTACCGCTCGTGTCGGGATTTTCTCGATTGTTCGAACGGTTCTGCGATTTTGGGGCGAAATGGGTGATTTCGGGTCAAAATTCGATGGATTTTGTGGATGGAAAGAGGTGAAACTTGGGAGATGCTAGATCGACTGAAACCAAGCAAATCCACGGATCAAAATCAACAAAATTTCATCACACTAACAAATCACAAAAAATTTTGGGGCTATTTTTGTGGGGAATTTTCGAATTAGGACAAAACAACAAAATCAAGCTAGAAAAAGAGGGGTAGGGGCTCCAATAACGTGATCAACGTGGCTCATGATACCATGATGATGTAGAGCGGAACCCTATGATGACGATCTTTCACGCTTGGAGAGAATCCCTCGATGAACACGAAGAACGAAAGCGAGAAGAACACGAGGGAAAACACGGGAGAACGAGAGAGAGATCACTCAACCGACAAGAAAACGATCACACAAGTGCTAGATTATCAAACACATAGAGTGGCACAAGATTCAAGGACAACAAAGGGTAGGGTACAAGGGTAGCCGTTCTTCTCCATGAGGAGGTCTTGAGGGTCCACCCTAGGAGGGGTCTTGAATCCGCTTGGGGATCTTCTCCGTAGAGGTCCTGATCTCGAGGGAGAAGTAGCCAAGTGGATGAGCAAAGGCTCTCACACGAAATATGAGCAAATCCAAAGCTAACCCTAGAAAGGATGAGGGAAGGTCTATTTATAGTCTAGGACCTCCAAGGGGTAAGTTGGGGCGAAAGCGAGTACATGGGCCTCGGCCAAACGCTTACTTTACAGGCAGGGCGGTAGTACTGTTGTTTCATGGCGGTAGTACCGCTTTCAGCCGTAATATCGCTTTGTGGTGATAATACCGCTTTCAGCGATAATACTGCTTATCTTGAGCGATAGTACCGCTCACGCCTGCTCGATTCTGGGAGTGTGTCGGGTTTTGCGGAATAGGCGGGATGGAGAGCGGTAGTACTGTTTGGCTCCCAGCCGTAGTACCGCTTGGCTTGAGCGGTAGTACCGCTCCCGCGGGACTCTGCAGTTCTTCCTCTTGCTCTTGGTGTCCATCTTGAGCCGTAGCTTTTCCTAGGTTGGTTCCTTGGTACCTCGGTCTCGAGAGCTCGAGCTCGTGCTCTCGTCATGGGTCCTTTTGGAGCTTGGTGAGGCGACGGAAGGTCCATGGGGATGATCGAAGGATGCTCCGCATCAGAGGAGGTGGAGGAGTATATATAGTCTAGAGCCACGAAGGTGTAAGTGAGGGCGAAGGGGTACATGGGCTCGGCCCAATACATGCGGCAGATCGGGCGGTAGTACCGGTCCTTCTAAGATAGTACCGCTTGAGGCGCTGCAAGCGTAGTAGTACCGCTATGATGGGCGGTAGTACCGCTCTGGAGCCGCTCGATCTCAAGTTTGTCGGACTTTGCGGAAGTGGAGCGGATGTAGAGCGGTAGTGCCGCTTGTGATGATAAGCGGTAGTATGCACTGGGCCAAGCGGTAGTACCGCTTGCTCCCGGCTTCTTCTTCCTTCTCCTCTTCCATGCTTGGCCTTGGTCCTTGGATCCTCCATGGTCGTCTCGGTTGTACCTGAGTGTATGCAAGGTCCATGCATGAGGTAGTAGCATCCATGTCTTACATGCGGAAAGGGAAGATTCGGAAAGGAGCGAGTTCACCTTAGGTCCAATGGCGCATAGTCGAGGTCTCATCTTATGTATCCTTCGGGCTTGGAGAGTAGATGGAGTGTACATGGGGATGAACGTGGGATGCTCCGCATCACAGCCTGTCGGCATCCTCTGTCGGAGGAGCATCCGACGCACGCCTCGTGCTCGCCTCCGCTTCTGGACCCGGCTTTGGAGCCTGGCTGGCGGAGGTTCGATTGGCAACTTCTCCGGACTCAGTCCGGCGAGCGCTCTTTTTCCTGAAAAGAGCACCAGCGTAAGTACGCCTTCCAGGAATCAATCCTGGGAATATGGTGACACGCCATACCGTTGCGGCGGAGTTTCGATCCGGACCGCACTTCTTTTTAGCCTGCGGGGCCGTACTGCCCCTTATTGGCTAGCCGCCGCGGGCTCGGCCTCCTGCCTCGAAGGCACCCCCTGCGAAACACCATTGGTATATGGTGATCAAAAAATAAGCACGGATGGGTCATTTTCAGAGTATTGTGATAGAGGCGAGGGTCCCGATCTTTCGATGAGATGATAACTATCAATTTGGTGGAGACGACTTTGACGATCCGACTACAAATGTGCACGACGTTGCGCCTTAGCAATCGCTAAACCAATCTCCGAGGTTCTTGACGATGCTGGAAGCACGATCAGCGACCACGAAGGTCTATTCCTGCACGCAATCGAAGAACAAGCAAGAATATGATAATGCAATCTGAATATTGCGAATATATATGAAGTATTGATAAACGTGGGGATCCGTAAGCGGTCTTGGCCTGGTCGTTGGACACAAACGAAGTACATGAAGTTGCAATGGCTAACTTTTAACTAAACAAATCCCAAGGAAAAAGCTACTAGATGGATCTACTTGTATAGGAGCAAGGGGTGGCGGCCAAGGAGGTGGGAGGATGTCCCAAGGCAGCCTAACACTAACCCTAGGTCGTACAAGGCCAATGGGCCCAAGTGGAGGTGACGTAACACCTTTGGACTTGTAGTTTGACTCGGATTCTGCTGCAGCATTAGATTGTTTCGTCCATAACTCAACGCTCCGGACGGATTTTAAGGTGATTCCAATTGGGTTGGAAAATGCACGAAATCTATTTTCCAACAGCAAAAGAATCAACCAATTTGGAGTCTGTATGAAAAAGTTATTGACGTTTTGAGTCAGGTATGTCTGCAGTGCGTCCAATCTGAGTCCGAACGTGAGAGACTTGGACTCTATCTTCTCTTGGGCCAAAAGTGACGTGAGAGAACTTTTGAACAGCAGGTAAACATCTCTTTCTCCCTTATCTTCATATGTGGATTGTACAAATGTCCCATACACCTGCAATTAGACATGGCACAAAAGTTTGTGAAGTATTTTGTCTGGATGATATAAATAAATTATTGCATAGTTTGAATTAGAAATCACCTCACAAATATACATGTATGCAATATTTTGGTCGTATCCAAGGTATTCATGTCCTCATCATCCTCCCTTCTTGAAAACAAAGCCGTCCTCGGCGTTGCTTAATCTGAGACGTGGCTAACAAACGAGACAAGGTGTACATGTTGTATATGTATATGTCATCCATTTTTACTTCCCTTGATTTTTGCACATATGACACATGAATAGATGAGTAACTTGCATAGTTAATAAAATCTAAAGCCAAAACACTATCATAAGAAGTAGAAGGCATGAAAATATTGCAACTTAGTTTGCACATATAAGTGAAGCTCTTATTCATTTCAAAAGGTTGACAATGTTCATCATTAAACCATCCCAACATTGGTGAATAAACCTTACTTGCATCAAATTTACATGCTACAACATGCTTAAATAAGCAAACATGCAGTACGTCATTTGACACAGAATCATCACTAAGATTAGAGGTCATATCAAAATGATTAAACATTGGTTCTTTTGCATCAATAGTTAATTCATTGGGTGCACTCAAAATTGTTGGTATTTCAGTTGTTTGATCACATGAAGCATTCATGAGAGTAACATGATTCTCTAAAATAGGTGATGCGCTCAATCAACAGGTAACTCAACACATGATGTATTCAAGTTAACTAGACATGCATCATTCTCATGTGAAGTTATATCATCAATACCTTCTGATTACCTTGTTGCAAAGATGTAGCTGATGTAGGTACGGATGATGGCAATGTACCATACTCTTGAGATGATGTCGTGCTCATAATCTGAGGTGTGGCTGCTCTACTAGGTGCACCGTGGAGGAACCAAGCGGTGGTGGTGAGCATGGACTAGAATAGTAGGTGTTGTAGTCATCCAATGCATCCTCCTGAATCGTCTCTCAAAGGTACAAGCACGAACATACATACCAGTAATGCAACGAGGAATATCTGAAAACGTGCTCGAATATCATGGTTCAAACCACCAAAAAATCTATTCATTGTATCATTCTCAGATTCTTCTATGTCACAATGATGCATATAAGATTTGAACTCTTGGTAGTAAGCATGAACAGTGTTACTGCCTTGTTTTAATTGTTCCAATTTGCGAAGCAATTCACGACAATAGTAAGGAGGAAAAAATTGTTGTCTCATTACAGCTTTCAAAACTTTCCAAGTTATGGGTTGGTTATCAATGTTTTTCTTACAATATACACTCCACCAAACAGAAGCAAAACCAGTAAATGCTCTAGTGGTAGCTTGTACTCTCTCAAGTTCAGAAAAATCATGGTGACTAAAAACTTCTTCTAATTCAAGCTCCCAAGCTAGATAAATAGCAGGATTAAATCTACCCTCAAATGATGGTAAAGACATAACCTGACCATATGCTTGTGTGTGTTGTCCCAACTCTCGTGATGGTGAAGATGTGTCCGTCATCCAAGAACTTCTATCTCCGGAACCTGTCATGATTAGTAGAAACAAGAAACAAAATTCGAGAATAATGTTCCTATGAACTACTAGGATGTGGTTGTAAAGTGCTCACAGTAAAGCAAATATCAATATCTTACAAGTTCTTACCATGCGGCAGGTGGTGACAGGCTACAAGCGGTGTCAAGTAACTCTGAAGATTGTGTAAAGCGATTGCCAGTGGAACGTACGTATACACGGTGTAGAAATATGTGGAGCTGGGTTGGCTATATATGGTAGCAAAACATCAGCAATAATTAATTCAAAGATGCAATGTTGAATAAACGCTCAACGACGGTACTGTGCTGGTCCTAGGCTAGACCGGACTAGAGACGCGAGCCTAGAACACTAATGAGGTCACAACATAGCACAACTAGTATCAATGAAGGATAATAAGTAGCTCTGGACAGGAAGATATAAGTGAAGATCACAACGGCAGTAAAGATAATGATGAAAAACAACTGCCAAGCAGGATATACAACAACTCTCTCTCCAATTTTCTTCTTGACAAGTTTGAGCCAATTTTCTGATAACTTTTTCAAAAATGCTACTAACTCAAGCTTTCCAATGCAAAAGAATCACTCAATTCGAGTTGATATGAGGAGTCAAAAATTCTAAAACTGGTTTGAAAAACTGGAATAAGCTGTGTTCACGAACTTGGAGGGCAAAAGACCTATTTAGGAGCCGATTTTGAGGTGCCAAATATTGAACTAGCTTCTGCAACTATTTAGATGCGGCTCGTCTCTAGCTTTAATTTGAGTACTCATGAGCCAAAACGGACTTCGTATGAGGAAGTTATGCCTGTTTTACTTAACAGTGCACAAAACAGATTCAATCCGAATTCAGCTACGAGATTGAGTCTAGATAGATCCGAACTTTGTTTTTTTCTTCTCTTTTTTTCTCACACTTATTTATTCTTTTCTTTCTCTCTTTTTTCTCTGACTTTTTCTTTTACTTTTTTCTCCTTTTTTCTCTCTCCTCTTTCCAAACAAACTAGATAAGATGCAGATTGGATCAAGTGAAGATGTGAATGATCTCAACTATGGTTATGACAATGAACGGTGGGTAGCACGTGGTGGAAATTGATGGAAAGATGGTGGTCAACGGAAGGGATAACGATGCAGCGGCGGCGTGACTAATGTGAACAGAACTCGAAACTCTAAACAAACTAGACACTAAGACCAGCAACTCGACACGACGATGCAACCGATAATTCAATAATGCAAACAATGAAAAGAAAACTGCAAAGGCTCAGACTGGCTTGGACAAAGGATGAATAGATCTAACTTTTTTGTGGTTTTTCTTGGACAATAGGTAAGAAAATAAATCTAATCTAGGATAATTGGAAATTCTCACCGAGCAACCTGAAAACCGATACCACTTGATAGAGGCGAGGTCCCGATCTTTCGATGAGATGATAACTATCGATTTGGTGGAGACGACTTTGACGATCCGACTACAAGCGTGCACGACGTTGCGCCTTAGCAATCGCTAAACCAATCTCATGAGGTTCTTGACGATGCCGAAGCACGATCAGCGACCACGAAGGTCTATTCCTGCACGCAATCGAAGAACAAGCAAGAATATGATAATGCAATCTGAATATTGTGAATATATATGAAGTATTGATAAACGTGGGGATCCGTAAGTGGTCTTGGCCTGGTCGTTGGACACAAACGAAGTACACGAAGTTGCAATGGCTAACTTTAACTAAACAAATCCCAAGCAAAAAGCTACTAGATGGATCTACTTATATAGGAGCAAGGGGTGGCGGACAAGGAGGTGGGAGGACGTCCCAAGGCAGCCTAACACTAACCCTAGGTCGTACAAGGCCAATGGGCCCAAGTGGAGGTGACGTAACACCTTTGGACTTGTAGTTTGACTCGGATTCTGCTGCAGCATCAGATTGTTTCGTCCATAACTCAATGCTCCGGACGGATTTTAAGGTGATTCCAATTGGGTTGGAAAATGCACGAAATCTATTTTCCAACAAAAAAGAATCAACCAATTTGGAGTCCGTATGAAAAAGTTATTGATGTTTTGAATCAGGTATGTCATGCGGTCCGAATCTGAGTCGTAACGTGAGAGACTTGGACTCTATCTTCTCTTGGGCCAAAAGTGACGTGAGAGAACTTTTTGAACAGCAGGTAAACATCTCTTTCTCCCTTATTTTCATATGTGGATTGTACAAATGTCCCATACACCTGCAATTAGACATGGCACAGAAGTTTGTGAAGTATTTTTGTCCTGGATGATATAAATAAATTATTGCATAGTTTGCGTTAGAAATCACCTCACAAATATACATGTATGCAATATTTTTGGTTGTATCCAAGGTATTCATTTCCTCATCATATTGGGACCTCGGTCTCAGTACCTGTGAGGCTGGGAGTATTCCAGGGTAATCGGCCATAATGGCAACCAAAGCATTGTCGATGCTAAGTTGGTGGAACACCCCGTTGATCAACTCCACCTTTATATACGGATCCTCTTCGGAGGCCGGATCGAGGGACCGTTCCGGATCCTCGGGTTGTGGGGGCGGGTTGTGTATCTTCTCTCTGGCGGGCGCAGTTCTGCTGAAAACCATGAAATGAGATGTTTAACCACGGGAACATGGATCAGACAGGCCACAAAGATATTTGCTTACCCAGCTTCGAGGATTATTTGAAGAAAACCCGCTCAGTGGATTGACGCGGAGAAAATCCTCCTCTTCCCCTTTGTACATGGCGGACAAGGTCTTCACCAGTTCGGTGACCGATCCCGGCCCTTTGCGGCCATGGCGGGTGGCATCATTGATGTAGGGCGGAACCCTATGTGGACGATCTTTCACGTTTGGAGAGGATCCGTACGAGGAACACGAAGAACGAGCGGAAGAGCACGAGGGAAATCACGGGGAAAACACAAGAGAATCACTCAAACCAACAAGATCAATCACACATGTGCTAGATCGATGAACACAAAGGGGATACATGATTCAAGGTCAACAAAGGACGATACAAGCGGTAGCCGTTCTTCTCCGTGAGGAGGTCTTGATGGGGAGCCACCAAGAGGGGGTCTTGAATCCAAGATGGATCTTCTCCGAAGAGGGCCGCGGTCTCTCTCGTGGAGTAGATCCGGTATGGATGAATGACTCTATCTAATGAGCTAAATCAACGCTAACCCTAGCTAGGAGGAGGTGGAGGAGTATATATAGTCTATGTCCACGAAGGGGTAAGTGAGAGAGAGGATACATGGGCCTCGGGCCCGAACACTGTGCGCAGACAGGTACCAGACGTCCGCTAGGGGCCGGTCGTCCGGTGGCTCATGGGCGTCCGGACGTCCGGTAGTCTCCGGACTTCCGCTAATTCGGCTCGGGTGTTGTGGCACCGGTCGTCCGGTGGGGCCGGTCGTCCGCTCATTGGGAGAATCGGCGGTCGTCCGGTCTGGACAGACGTCCGCTCGCTAGTAGCTGGTACTTGGCGCAGTTTGCTTAGTGCGGGACGTCCGGTCCCGACCGGTCGTCCGATGGCTGGAGTTTCTTTAGCAGCTCTTCTTCTTGTACTTCACGGTGGTGTCCTCGCCGTCTTGTCCATGGTCTTCCTCTTTGTTCCTAGTCATGCAGAGCACATATATTTGAGGTAGTAGCCATGTCTCACAAATGGAAAGTGATGGTTCGAAGAGGAGCGAGTTCACCTTGTGTCCAATGGTGTATGTTCGAGGTCTCGTCATGTGTCCACTTGAGGTTTGGAGAGTAGTCGGAGTGTACATGGGGATGAACGTGGGATGCTCCGCATCATCTCCCCTCCCTTGGGAAAGATCCGACCTCGGATCGTGATCCTCATCACCATGGAAACGGTTGTCGGGGACGAACTTGTAGTTGGACGGAGTTGAAGACATGGCGCAATCCAAGTAGTCCAAGGTGTCGTCGGGGTGATAGACATGCAAAAAGAGCAAACACAAGCAACACTCGGGAATACAATGGTTAGCGCACACAAAGTGTCCATCATGTGAGAATGAGTCCGTTAGGCAAGATTGTTCATGACAAAGTACATGAAGCTTAGCAAGATGATATGGAATGAGATGTAAAGCATTCATGGGAGCAAAAGTATTCAATGTGCACACAATTGTGTTACGAGTATGAGCAATGCAACCACGGTGCAATATGATGTCATAATGGGATGGTGCATCAAAAGCATGAACATATCAATGGATGCTCAATATGTGAATGTCATCATGCAATTGATGGAGGACCATATGATCATGATGTATGAAAATGCCATCAAGGAAGATCACAACAAATTTGCTAAGGAAGTGAACAAGCTCAAATATCATGGATGACATGGGAATACAAGATGCAACAAGGCAATCATAATGTGTGTCAATCCATGCATAGGGTGCAAACTTGTGGTGAGAATGATATGTCCATCGAGCATGACATGTATGAGCACAATCAACAAATATGGAGATGGTGGTGTACCAATGCTCGATGTCGTGGCATGAGTGGAATTCCAAAGATGCATCCAATAAGTGCGAGCGCTCCTCAATGTGAAGGTCCAAAGAGCCAATCTCCAATGTTGCTCCTCCATCCAATAGATGTAACATGTAGACAACAAGAAAGAAACAACAATGAAAGAGTGACCCATCCAATATGCAAACTTGAGGATGGCTCAAAGGGAAGGAGTTCACCTTTATGAGGATGTCGAAAATGTTGGTGTCGCACATCGTGTATGCCTTCACATAACCAATATGTCTCATGACGGTAATGCCTTGTGAATCCTTCAAAACGAAAGAACATGGCAAACACTCGGAAAAACAAATGAGGTTAGCGGAAGTGCAAAACCTATCATTCATGTGGTAAGATACCCAACAAGTGTATGCATCATGCTCATCATAAGAAAGGACAATGGAGCATTTCATAGTATGGAGGCATATGATGCGATAACAACCAAATGCAATAGGCTCAAGTAAACAAGCATGCATCACAAGTAATATGTCCAAGTCTGATGAGGACATGACTACCTTGGATGAGACCAAAAATATTGCATACATGCATATTTCTCAGGTGATTTCTAGTGCAAACTATTCAATAATATATTTATGTTATCCAGAACAAAAATACTTCACATACTTTTGTGTTTTGTCTAATTGCAGGTGTATGGGACATTTGTACAATCCACATATGAAGATAAGGGAGAAAGAGATGTTTACCTGCTGTTCAAAAAGTTCTCTCACGTCACTTTTGGCCCAAGAAAAGATAGAGTCCAAGTCTCTCACGTTCTGGACTCAGATTCGGACTGCACAGACATACCTGACTCAAAACGTCTATAACTATTTCATACGGACTCCAAATTGGTTGATTCTTTTTTTGTTGGAAAATAGATTTCGTGCATTTTCCAACCCAATTGGAATCACCTTAAAATCTGTCCGGAGCGTTGAGTTATAGACGAAACAATCTGATGCTGCAGCAGAATCCGAGTCAAACTACAAGTCCAAAGGTGTTACGTCACCTCCGCTTGGGCCCATTGGCCTTGTACGACCTAGGGTTAGTTTTAGGCTGCCTTGGGACGTCCTCCCACCTCCTTGGCCGCCACGCCTTGCTCCTATATAAGTAGATCCATCTAGTAGCTTTTTCCTTGGGATTTGTTTAGTTAAAAGTTAGCCATTGCAACCGTTCGTACTTTGTTTGTGTCCAACGACCAGACCAAGACCGCTTACGGATCCCCACCATTATCAATACTTCATATATATTCGCAATATTCAGATTGCTTTATCATATTCTTGCTCGTTCTTCGATTGCTTGCAGGAATAGACCTTCGTGGTCGGTGATCGTGCTTCCGGCATCGTCAAGAACCTAAGGAGATTGGTTTAGCGATTGCTAAGGCGCAACGTCGTGCACGCTTGTAGTCGGATCGTCAAAGTCGACTCCATCAAATCGAGAGTTATCATCTCATCGAAGATCGGGACACCTCGCCTCTATCAAGTGGTATCAGTTTTCAGGTTGCTCGGTGAGAATTTCCAATTATCCCTAGATTAGATTTATTTTCTTACCTATTGTCCAAGAAAAAGCCACAAAAAAGTTAGATCTATTCATCCTTTGTCCAAGCCAGTCCGAGCCTTTGCAGTTTTCTTTTCATTGTTTGCATTATTGAATTATCGGTTGCATCGTCGTGTCGAGTTGCTGGTCTTAGTGTCTTGTTCCTTTAGAGTTTGAGTTCTGTTCACATTAGTCACGCCGCTGCATCGTTATCCTTCCGTTGATCACCATCCAGCCATCAATTTCCACCACGTGCTACCCACCGTTCATTGTCATAACCATAGTTGAGATCGTTCACATCTTCGCCGATCCAATCTGCATCTTATCCAGTTTGTCTTGGAAAGAGGAGAAAAAAGATAGAGAAAAAAGAGAAAAAAAAAAAAAAAAAAAAGAGAGAGAAAAAAAAAAAAAAAAGCGTGAGGAAAAAAAGAGAAAAAAACCGGATCTATCTAGAATCAATCTCGTACCTGAATTCGGATTGGAATCTGTTTTGCGCACTGTTCAGTAAAACAGGTGTATCTTCCTCATACGAAGTCCGTTTTGACTCCGTGAGTACTCAAATTAAAGCTAGAGACGAGGCGCATCTAAATAGTTGCAGAAGCTAGTTCAATATTTGACACCTCAAAATCGGCTTCTAAATAGGTGTTTTGCCCTCTGAAGTTCGTGAACACAGCTTGTTCCAATTTTTCAGGCCAGTTTTAGAATTCTTTGACTCCTCATATCAACTCGGAATTGAGTGATTTTTGTGCATTGGAAAGCTTGAGTTAGTAGCATTCTTTGAAAGAATTTATCAGAAAATTGGCTCAAACTTTTCAAGAGGAAAGTTGGAGAGAGTTGTTGTATGTCCTGCTTGGCGCTTGTTTTCATCATTATCTTCACTTGCCGTTGTGATCTTCACTTATATCTTGCTGTCAAGAGCTACTTAGTATCCTTCATTGATGCTAGTTGTGCTATGCCGTGACCTCATTAGTGTTCTAGGCTCGCGTCTCTAGTCCGGTCTAGCCTAGGACCAGCACGATCTGTCGTTGAGCGTTTATTCAACATTGCATCTTTGAATTGATTATTGCTAATCTTTTGCTACCATATATAGCCAACCCAGCTCCACATATTTCTACACGTGTATCGTCGCTCCCCGGCAATCGCTTTACTCAATATTCGAGTTACTTGACACCGCTGGTTGCCGATCACCGCTTTCTTTGCATGGTAAGAACTTGTAAGACATTGATATTTGCTTTCTTGTGAGCGTTTTACCACCACATCCTAGTAGTTATAGGAACATTATTTTTGGATTTTGTTTCTTGTTCTACTAATCATGACAGGATCGAGTCAATTCATGGGCTTTGTCGATCGCGGGAGACATGCCACCACCTATGCAAATACCACAACCGTCACGAGAGGTGCACAAACATCCAAATGCACATGATCAGGTTCATGTTTCTATACCACCATTTAATGGCCGTTTTAGACCTCCTTTATATATTGAATGGGAGTTAGACATAAATAATATATTTGCTTCCCATAATTTTGATGAGCGTAAAAAGTTATGGTTGCGGTTGGTTCTTTCACTGGTTATGCTCTAGTTTGGTGGAGTGAATATTGTCGGTTACACCCTGATTATGTACCTAATACTTGGGATGATTTAAAACATGTCATGAGAGATAGATTAAATCGATGTTTATTATACTGTGGCATGATTAAAAAACTGGAACATTTAAAACAAGGTAGTGACACCGTAACAAAATATTATGATGATTTACAAACTACCTTGTTGCACTCATTTTTAGAAGAAAGTGAAGAAGATTTTATGGATAGATTTTGGGGAGGATTAAACCATAATATTCAGGAGATACTAACTCATGAAGAGTGTTATCCTATGGACCATTTGTTTCGTCTTGCTTGCAAAGCTGAACAGGAAATAAAACGACGTGTTGCCCACAAGGAGAACAAGCGCACGGTGCACATTCCAACTGTTGATACAGATGTTTATTCAACTACTAGGCGTACTATGACAACCACATCCGTTGTTGCAAGGACTAGATCATCTCCACCATGTGACACATCACCATCGAGAGTGCCTGCATCATCTGAGTTGACTATAGGAGGTAATGACAAAGGTACAGATTTTCCACTTTTACATGAGAATGATGCATGCCTAGTTAACTTGAATACATCATGTGTTGAGCTACCCACTACTTTGATCACACCACCTATTTTAGAGGATTATATTGATAATTTGACTTTGCCATGTGATCAAACAACTGAAATACCAACAATTTTAAGAGCACCCATTGAATTAACTATTGATGCAAAAGAATCAATGTTTAATCATTTTGATCGACCTCTAATCTTGGTGATGATTCTGTGTCGAATGACTCATTGCATGTTTGCTTATCTAAGCATGTTGTAGCATGTAAATTTGATTCAAATAAGGTTTATTCACCAATGTTGGGATGGTTTAATGATGAACATTGTCAATCTCTTGAAATAAATAAGAGCTTCACTTATATGTGCAAACTGAGTTGCAGTATTTTCAAGCCTTCTAGTTCTTGTGCTAATTTGTTGGCTTTAGATTTTATGAACTATGCAAGTTACTCATCTATTCATGTGTCATATATGCAAAAATCAAGGAAGTAAAATGGATGGCGTATACATATACAACATGTACACCTTGTCTCTTTTGTTAGCCACATTTCAGATTAAGCAACGCCGAGGACGGCTTTGTTTTCAAGAAGGGAGGATGATGAGGACATGACTACCTTGGATGAGACCAAAATATTGCATACATGCATATTTCTCGGGTGATTTCTAGTGCAAACTATTCAATAATATATTTATGTTATCCGAACAAAAATACTTCACATACTTTTGTGTTTTGTCTAATTGCAGGTGTATGGGACATTTGTACAATCCACATATGAAGATAAGGGAGAAAGAGATGTTTACCTGCTGTTCAAAAGTTCTCTCACGTCACTTTTGGCCCAAGAAAAGATAGAGTCCAAGTCTCTCACGTTCGGACTCAGATTCGGACTACACAGACATACCTGACTCAAAACGTCTATAACTATTTCATACGGACTCCAAATTGGTTGATTCTTTTTTTGTTGGAAAATAGATTTCGTGCATTTTCCAACCCAATTGGAATCACCTTAAAATCTGTCCGGAGCGTTGAGTTATAGACGAAACAATCTGATGCTGCAGCAGAATCCGAGTCAAACTACAAGTCCAAAGGTGTTACGTCACCTCCGCTTGGGCCCATTGGCCTTGTACGACCTAGGGTTAGTTTTAGGCTGCCTTGGGACGTCCTCCCACCTCCTTGGCCGCCACGCCTTGCTCCTATATAAGTAGATCCATCTAGTAGCTTTTTCCTTGGGATTTGTTTAGTTAAAAGTTAGCCATTGCAACTTCGTGTACTTTGTTTGTGTCCAACGACCAGACCAAGACCACTTACGGATCCCCACCATTATCAATACTTCATATATA
This sequence comes from Aegilops longissima, assembly GCA_021605205.1. Taxonomy (NCBI): domain Eukaryota; kingdom Viridiplantae; phylum Streptophyta; class Magnoliopsida; order Poales; family Poaceae; genus Aegilops; species Aegilops longissima. Next base: position 11,628 of record JAHIAM010004054.1, on the reverse strand, counting down.
TTCGCAATATTCAGATTGCTTTATCATATTCTTGCTCGTTCTTCGATTGCTTGCAGGAATAGACCTTCGTGGTCAGGCTGATCGTGCTTCCGGCATCGTCAGTAACCTAAGGAGATTGGTTTAGCGATTGCTAAGGCGCAACGTCGTGCACGTTTGTAGTCGGATCGTCAAAGTCGACTCCATCAAATCGAGAGTTATCATCTCATCGAAAGATCGGGACACCCTCGCCTCTATCAAAGTCTCCAAGATCATTAAGCATAGAGGCAACTATAGGAGGCAAGGGACAATAAACAAGATATATCATGTGAGAGGCATGAACATATATGTCATCAACCCAAGAAAGCGAGTAATAGTGGAACATGGGTGATGCAACATAGCAAGCAATCATAGCGATCACGTCAAGCAAGCTAGTAGTGCGAAGATGCAACATACTAGAAGGAATCATGGCAAGCATGTCATGTGTGCAAATAGTGGGCATGAGTAAATCACATGACATAGCACAAACATGAAAGCAAGATATGAGGACAATAGCATGAATGTATTGGTGAGGAGCCATATGTAAATAGCAATGGGTCATCATGACTCTCCCAACACAACAAGCATCAATAGCATGGGGCCCAAAGAAATCATGACAATAGCTACTAGGATCTCCACCAAGCATGCAAATACACATAGGAGTAGCATAATGGTGAATAATGGGTAGACGCAAGCAAGGGTCACAAGTGCATGGCAAAGGCATAGAAGCAAGCATAACATGCAAAGTGAACACGGTAAAATGAGCATAAGGTGGCAAGTGGTAAATAGCCCATAGCCGTGTGAGAGCCAAGTAGAAGAGATGCGCGTAGTCCTTGCGCAAAAGGAATGGTGGGAATGAAAGTCCACGTGATCCCAAGTCATCGTTGCTGTCGAGAGCTTGTTTCGTCAACTCTTGGGATTGAGATGTTGACGAGTATACGTGCGTACCTACACAAAACAAAGACAAAGGAAAAATTGTGTGTGCGTGGTAGATGTACACATCATCCATCATGATGCGCACGTGCATGTGTTGGTTAGCACAAAATATCCAATGCTCAAATAAATGAGATGCTTGATATAGAAACATGTCATCCATCATGATAGGTTTGTTATGATGCTTGTCATAATGGAGACTCAAAGGATGTAATGCATCATGAGAAATATCTAGAGCATTGCTATTCATGGAATGCATATGATGCACGCAATTATGGGAATCATGCAAAGTATGGAATGTATCAAAATCTCCTAATATATAAGAGGGAACTATGGGGGTCTCCTCATGAGCATGAGTAGCAACATCACATGGAGAATATTGACAACATCCAAAACAATGCATATTTGGTTCAATGTGATCATGGCATGACATAGTAGATGAATTGCGCAAATCATGTAAAGGAAGCATGGCAATATCATCACAAGAGAAGCAAAAGCCAATGACCATCATCTCGTCATCTATGCCATAAGTGCAAATGGGATTTATTTTAATGGGGCATGCATAGTTACTTTGTTGAGATTGAAAGGAAGCAATATGAGAGATCTCACTCATAGCATATGACAAGTTCAATGGATTTTCAAACATGATGTGACCAAAAGAATTTTCACATGATATCCTATGGAGCATAGCATCACAACTAGGCAACTCAACATGCTCATCATCATACTCATCATAAATAGGTAAGTCAAGGCATGAAGAAGTCTCACTAGCATGAAGCATGGGAATAGGTGGGTCAACATCATGGTAGCAATCGATGTCAAGAGAGTCCACTAGTGGGACAAGAGAAGCACGATCACCTATTTTACCTTTGGAGCATCGCTCATGTGTTGTAGGTGAGGTGTCGAAGAACAAGTCATTGTCATCTTCATCATGATGGAACCATGTGGGGGGTGCATCATCGTCCACCATGGCCATCGTCGTCTCCAATGGAGGAATAGACTCATCAAGGATAGGCATGTCGTCATGTAGGAGACCTAGCACCAAAGAAGAAAACACACTAGGAGTAGAGGTTAAGTCGTTAGAAATCATAGTGGCCTCACATGCCGTGTCAACCTCACTCACTAAGTATTGTGGCTCACTCGCTCCCTCAAGGATGCTCTCACTCATATGGTTGGTGGAGTCACTCAAATGGCTCTCAACCTCACATAGGATGTGTGGCATGCTCTCATGTGTGGGGCTAGTGGTGGTCACACTCATCCTCTCATAGGAAATGCTCTCAATGTCACGTATGGTGGAGTCACTCATCTCTCTCATGGGGTGGTGGCTCTCCTCACATGACAAATGGGTCATCTCATGATATGTAGGTGTCGGAGAGATGTAGGTGCAAATGTCTCCATGCGCGGTAGCGTAGCTTGACTCGGATTATGAGTCCAATGTGGGCATCGTCTTCATGTTGTTGAAGAGGTTCGCGCTCGTCGTCGTAGTCGAAGGGGATGGCCCTTGCTCGACCGTCTTCCCACCGTCTTGGTGTGGGAGGCCCATATGATGTGGCACCTCGTAGCTCGTCTCCATGACCGAAGGGAATTTCCCATGCTCGGCCATCTTCCTTGAGGGGCTTCCGAAGATGGAAGTGTCGCCCTCGCTCGTAGGTAGTCGCCTTGGACTTGATGAAGTCGATGTAGGCGTACACATGGGAAGTAGGCGAAGATGTCGTACGTCCAAAGGGGAAGATGCCTTGATAGCACTTGGCGAAGATGCCGAAGTGGTTGTTGTAGTCGTAGCGCCGTCTTGGTGGTGGTCGTCTCGCGGTCTTCTTTTGTGCTCATGAAGCGTCGACTTGGCGTGAAGTAGGGCTTGTTGGGACTTGTGTTCTTGCGCTTGTTGAGCATCTTCATGATGATGGTGTCGTTGTCGCGCTTGAGCTCGTACTAGATGTCGTTCGTCGTCGTCGTGCACATGATGCTTGGAGGTGACTTGCCCTTCATGACGATGCGGATCACGAACGTGATGGTGGTCGCCATGTAGATGTGGACGAGGACGATTTGCACTTGCATCTTTTTCGCGCTCCGAAGACTTGTGGCTTGAATGTCGCCGTCTTGAAGATGACGAAGGGGAAGTAGACTTGAGCATGGTCCGAATCTCCTCCATCCTCGCAACTTGCCCCTCTTTATGTGCGGCAAGTTTCTTGTCGATGTAGTCCCTTCTCCGTGCTTCGGAGTGACGAATGTCGATGGAGATGTTCTCGATGCGCTCTCGCAATCTTGATTGTGCGCCTTGCACTTGTCGTTGTAGATCGAAGATAGACGCTTTGGTGTTGTAGTTGTCCACGCCGTCGTTGTTGTCGAAGACCGGAGAGGAAATGCCTTGCCTATCCATCACAAAAGTCGAGCAAATATGAGTGGGAGAAAGAGAAGAACTAGACCAAATGTACCTTGACCGATGTTGAAAATGGATCAATGATCACTCAATGTGTAACAAGGAAATAGCACAATTGGTACCAATTCTTGTCAGTTTCTCACACCTACACAAGTAAGGCTTATGGTGGAGCTCGGTGGGGATAGTGATAGAGGCAAAGGTGTCCCGTCTTTCGATGAGATGTGGTTTTCGCTTTGGAGGAAGTCGACTTTGACGATCCGACTACGAACGTGCGAGGACGTCGCGCCTTAGCAATCGCTAAACCAACTCCGAGAGGTTATTGACCACGCCGAACACGATCAACCTGACCACGAGGGTCTGCTTTCTGCGAGCAAACGAAGAACAAGCAAGAAACTGAGATTGCAATCTGGATATTGCGAATATAAGATGAAAGCTTTATTGATCAAGGTGGGGTTCTGTGGCGCCTTTGTGCAGTCGTTGAACACAAGCGAAATGCAGCAAGTTGCAGCTATGGCGAACTTTTAATCTAAACAAAACCCAAGGTCTAAACGGTGCCCTAAGGGCTGTATATATGGAGGAAGAGGGGGAATTTCGTGGCCCTTGGTGGAGGGGTCCAAATCAACCCTAACTCTTGTTTCCCCACACATACGGACTCTAAAACAGCCTATACTTAAGTATTTCGAAATTACATGGGCCTGGCCCACTAATAAGGTGACGCAGCACCTAGAATAGCCTCGGGACGACATTTATGAAGTAGCATCTTGTATATTTCGTCCAAGGCTTCATGCATCCATTATGGTGGCTTCAAAGTCCTGAAATCATCACTTGTAACTCCGTTCTTGTTCCCTTTGCATGGCATTATCTCCATGCTTGTTCTTGCTCAATGTCCATCCTTCTCCAAGCTAGGGCCTTCATTTGTAAGCAAAACAAATGTATCCAATTTAGGTAGCATCATATTCTCATGAACATTAGAATCATTACCAAGAAACGAAAGTACTGATAATTTAATTGGCGTCTTGCGAGCTCTAGTAATTGGTCCAAGATATGTAGCAGAGGGGCTGTGGGTGTAACAATGGTATTGATGTCCTCATCATCCTCCCTTCTTGAAATGAAGTCGTCCTCGACGGAAGCTCATATTCCTCACCCAAATAAGGCTTCAAATCTGCAATGTTAAAAGTGGGACTAACCCCAAAATCTGCAGGCAGCTCAAGTTTATATGCATTATCATTTATTTTCTCTAACACCTTAAATGGACCATCAGCACGTGGCATTAGCTTTGATTTGCGCAAATGTAACCAAACAAGATCTCCAGGTGCAAAGACAACATGTTTTCTACCCTTATCTCCAGCAAGTTTATATTTAGCATTCATACGCTCAATGTTTTCCTTAGTTATCTCATGCATTTTTAAAATCAATTCAGCACGTTCTTTAGCATCAAAATTAACCTTCTCCGAAGATGGAAGAGGCAACAAATCAATAGGTGCACGAGGTAGGAAGCCATACACAATTTCAAAAGGGCACATCTTAGTTGTAGAATGCAATGATCGATTATAAGCAAATTCAATATGAGGCAAGCATTCTTCCCACATTTTTTTATTATTCTTCAAAACAGCCCTAAGCATAGTAGACTATGTTCTATTGACTACTTCAGTTTGTCCATCAGTTTGGGGTGACAAGTAGTACTAAAAAGCAGTTTAGTCCCCAACTTAGCCCATAAACATCTCCAAAAGTGGCTAAGAAATTTAGTATCACGATCTGAAACAATAGTATTTGGCACACCATGCAAGCGAATAATTTCACGAAAGAACAAATCAGCAACATTAACAGATCATCGCTTTTATGACATGGTATAAAGTGTGCCATTTTCGAGAATCTATCCACGACAACAAATATGCTATCCTCCCTTCTTTGTTTGAGGTAAACCTAAAACAAAGTCCATAGATATATCCTCCCAAGGAACACTAGGCACAGCAAAGGCATATATAAACCATGAGGATTGAGTCGTGACTTAGCTTTTTGACATGTAGTGCAGCGAGCAACAAAACGCTCAACATCCGTCTCATCTTTGGCCAAAAGAAATGTGTAGCAAGTATATCCTCCGTCTTCTTGACGCCAAAGTGTCCCATTAATCCTCCTCCATGCGCCTCCTGCAACAACAAAAGACGAACAGAGCTAGCAGGAATGCATAGCTTGTTAGCACGAACACAAAACCATCATTAATAACGAACTTGTTCCATGTTCTTCCTTCTTTACAATTCTGCATTACATCTTTAAAATCAGCATCATGCACATATTGATCTTTGATGGTCTCCAAACCAAATATTTTGAAGTCAAGTTGTGAAAGCATAGTATAGCGACGAGACAAAGCATCAAGAATAACATTTTCTTTACCCTTCTTGTGTTTAATGACATAAGGGAAAGTCTCAATGAATTCAACCCATTTAGCATGTCTACGATTCAGTTTAGCTTGACTTTTAATATGTTTCAAAGATTCATGATCAGAATGTATAACAAATTCTTTGGGCCATAAATAATGTTGCCATGTCTCTAAAGTCCTAACAAGAGCATATAATTCTTTGTCATAAGTAGAATAGTTCAGACTAGGCCCACTCAATTTTTCGTAAAAGTATGCAACAGGTTTGCCATCTTGTAATAACACACCTCTAATCCAATTCCACTAGCATCACATTCAAGCTCAAAAGTCTTATTAAAGTCGGGAAGTTGGAGTAAAGGAGCATGTGTCAACTTATCTTTCAATACCGTGAAGGCTTCTTCCTGTGCGGTACCCCAAACAAAAGGCACATCCTTCTTTGTAAGCTCATTGAGAGGTGCAGCAATGGTGCTAAAGTCTCTCACAAAACGCCTATAGAAACCAGCGAGTCCAAGAAAACTCCTCACTTGTGTGACCGTTTTGGGCTGCGGCCAACTCTCAATAGCTTCAATCTTGGCTTTATCAACTTCAATTCCTGTGGAGTAACAACATAGCCAAGAAAAGATACTCGGTCGGTGCAAAAGGTGCACTTCCCAAGGTTACCAAACAAGCGTGCATCACGTAGAGCATTAAAAACAACACGTAAATGTTCCAAATGTTCTTCCAAAGATTTGCTATAAATCAGTATATCATCAAAGTAAACTACCACAAATCGTCCAATGAAAACACGTAAAACTTCGTTCATTAATCTCATGAAAGTACTAGGTGCATTAGTTAACCCAAAAGGCATGACTAACCACTCATATAATCCAAACTTAGTTTTAAATGCTGTTTTCCATTCATCTCCCAATTTCATACGAATTTGATGGTATCCACTCATAAATCAACTTTGGAGAATATTGTAGAGCCACTCAATTCATCAAGCATATCATCTAGCCTAGGAATAGGATGACGATAACGAATAGTAATATTATTAATGCCTCTACAATCAACACACATACGCGACGTACCATCCTTTTTAGGCACTAGTATAATAGGAACAGCACAAGGACTAAGAGATTCGCGTATATAACCTTTGTCGAGCAGCTCCTGTACTTGACGCATAATCTCCTTCGTCTCCTCTGGATTGGTACGGTATGGTGCGCGGTTGGGTAGCGATGCACCGAATTAAGTCAATTTGATGCTCAATCCCTCGAATAGGTGGTAATCCGGTGGCACGTCTTGTGGGAAGACGTCGTGAACTCCTGCAAAATGTTAGTGACAGCAGGGGCAAAGAGGAAGGCACGTCCTCGAATGAAAATAATGCCTCTTTGCACACAAAAGCATAGCAAACAGATTTGCTAGAATCTAGCTCATCAATATCAGATTTGGTGGCAAATAAACATGCACTTTTCAGTTTAATTTCAGAAGCAACATTAGATGGTTTATTATTAGGCTTCATTTGTTGCTCAAATTCTTTTGCCACAATCTGATTTTCACTCTTATTTTCTCCTGTTTTGCTTTATTAGCTCTATTAATATCATCTTTCAAAATGGAATCAGGAGTCATAGGAAGCAAAGTAATATTTTTATCCTTGTGAACAAGAGTATACTGATTGTTTCTACCATGGTGTACAGAATTTTATCAAATTGCCATGGTCTACCAAGTAATAAGGAACATGCTTGCATAGGTACCACATCACAATCAACATAATCAGCATATGTAGAGATACTAAAATGCACACTAACAGACGTGTTACCTTAACCTTGCCGCTGTTGTTGAACCATTGGATGTAGTAAGGATGTGGATGTGGTCTTGTGGTGAGAGAAAGCTTCTCCACCATATCCATGCTAGCCAAGTTGTTGCAGCTCCCTCCATCTATGATGGCGCTGAATAGAACGTTCCTTCACAACTCCTTTGTATGGAACAAGTTATGCCTCTGATTTTGCTCAGCTTGTGTAACCTGCACACTCAAAACACGTTGAGCAACTAAACATTCATACCTGTCGGCATCTTCAGCAGCCATGTATTGCGTCTCAGGATCAGAATCATCTCCACCGTGTTCTTCATGTGTAATAAGAGCCAAAGTCTCTTCATCATAGTCACTAGCGACTCATACCCACCATCCTCGGAGCAATCATCACACGCTGAGATTGGCATTCTCTCATAAAATGTCCTCTTCCCTTACAACGACGACAAATAATATCACTTGTGTGCCTGTTGACGCCATGGAAGAAGAAGAGCTCTGTAGGCCCAGCAGGTGTACTCTTGGCGAGATAGTGGTGGTTGTGCCTGCTTTCTTGTATCACGGTTGGAGGTGGCAGCCACGGAGGTGCGGTGTAGTAGAGCGTGTGGAAGTAGATGATGCACGTGGTGTCCATGATGAAGGTCGACCTGCAGAAAAGTTAGTCCGCGCCAAGGCACATCGATCCTGCACTTCACGTTCAGCTTTACAAGCAAGATGGAATAATCGAGTGATATTATTATAATCCTTGTAGTCTAGAATGGTCTGAATCTCTATTTAATCCACCCAGAAAGCGTGCAAGCATAGCTTCATTCTCCTCAACAATACCACATCTAATCAAGCCAGTTTGTAATTCCTGATAATATTCTTCTACCGAATTTTTCCTTGTCTTAAGCGCTGCAATTTTGAAGTAATTCATGCTGATAATATGGTGGAACCCAACGAGTACGCATAGCAGTTTTCAAAGCAGCCCAAGTAGCTGGAACAGGATATAATCTACAATGTTCGACCACCAAACACATGCAAAGCTAGTGAAAGCACAAACAGCAGCAGGAACACGTCTCTCCTCGGGATATTGTAAACATGTAAATCGTTGTTCAGTTTCTAACTCCCAAGTAAGATATATATCGGAACATATCTACCCTCAAATGGTGGAATATTCAATTTCAGTTTAGGGAGATGGTCATGATCTCGTACTGAAGGGGAGCCCAACATTGCCATTATTTGCATGTGGGCGACCTGGTGGTTGTGGTGCTAGTGGTTGCACGTAGTTCGATGTTGATCAACCTCATCCTCGTAAGCTCTTACATAATCATCCTCCCCACCGCAGCAGCAGGAGCCACGAAGTATCAACAGCAGCACCAGCAGCTTGGCGGTGAAGAGGGACACGGAAGCTCGGCGGAGGGCTGTTTCAGCGATGTGGAGGTAGTCCGTGTTGTTGTAGTAGAGGTGCGTTAGGTGCAGCCGGTGGTGGTGGTGGTAGACGCGAGCAATTCATTAAACTTGTTATCGAGCTTTGTTTGAACGCCTTCTCAATGCCATCTATCTTCTCCATGGCCTCTTCAAATCTATTTAGCACATCGTCCACCTGCCCACTCATCATTTGTTGAAACTTATCATGTAGCGCTTTGTTTGTCATGTTCTCCCGGTCGGTCTAAATCGGCTTGTGATCCTGCCATGGTTAGCAGCAATAGAAACACACAAGAATATGATTCGACAGACTACTAGGAAGTGTTGGTGGTGGTGTGGTGGGCAGTCACAAATCCGTCGAGCAAATCTCAAATTCTTACTAGTTCTTACCCAGGCGAAAGCGGTGATCGGCAACCGATGTAGTCAAAACTCTCAAAGCTTGGATAGAGCGATTACCGGGGAGAGTCAAGCGCACGATGTAGATGTATGTGGAGCTGGGAAGGCTTATAATATGGTAGCAAAAAGGGTCAGCAATAATCAATTCAGAGATGCAAAGTTGAATAAACGCTCAACGACGCAGTCTTGTCTGGTCCTAGGCTAGACCGTGCTAGAGACGCGAGCCTAGAGCACTAACAAAATCACGGCGCTGCTGCGGAAACAACGGAAAAGCACACTGGAAAAAAAATTCGCTTTTTTTCCGAAACCTACTCCGGCAAGGAAAACACAAATCGGAAACTAGATGGATCTCGAAAACAAACCTAATATGCAAGGAACTTCGGATTGGTGGTGGATATATGGTGGTGGTATATGACAGCCGGTGGTGGTATATGGTAGCGGTGGTGGTATATGGATACGGATTGGTGGTGGTATATGGGTGCGGATTCAGAGCGGGGCGGATAAGCAATGGTGGTAGATGGCAAGGCGATGATGATGGTGCGGCATGGCGTGACAACTTATGACCGAACTCGAAACTCTAAAAGACTAGACTCTAAGACCAGCAACTTGACACGACGATGCAACCAAAATTCAACAAAGCAAAAACCCTAAAAAGATTATGCAAAGGCTCAGATTGGTTCGGATATGATGAACTAACCCTAATTTTTTGTGGCTTTTTCGTGGACTTTAGGTATGAAGAACAGACTCGATCTAATCTACGAAAAACTGTAAAATCTCACCGAGCAACCTGAAAATCTGATACCACTTGATAGAGGCAAAGGTGTCCGTCTTTCGATGAGATGTGGTTTTCGCTTTGGAGGAAGTCGACTTTGACGATCCGACTACGAACGTCTTGAGGACGTCGCGCCTTAGCAATCGCTAAACCAACTCCGAGAGGTTATTGACCACGCGAGAGCACGATCAACGACCACGAGGGTCTGTTTCCTGCGAGCAAGCGAAGAACAAGCAAGAAACTGAGATTGCAATCTGGATATTGCGAATATAAGATGAAAGCTTTATTGATCAAGGTGGGGTTCTGTGGCGCCTTTGTGCAGTCGTTGAACACAAACGGCACGCGAAGTTGCAGCTATGGCGAACTTTTAATCTAAACAAAACCCAAGGTCTAAACGGTGCCCTAAGGGCTGTATATATGGAGGAAGAGGGGGAATTTCGTGGCCCTTGGTGGAGGGGTCCAAATCAACCCTAACTCTTGTTTCCCCACATACGGACTCTAAAACAGCCTATACTTAAGTATTTCGAAATTACATGGGCCTGGCCCACTAATAAGGTGACGCAGCACCTAGAATAGCCTCGGGGCGACATTTATGAAGTAGCATCTTGTATATTTCGTCCAAGGCTTCATGCATCCATTATGGTGGCTTCAAAGTCCTGAAATCATCACTTGTAACTCCGTTCTTGTTCCCCTTAGCATGGCATTATCTCCATGCTTGTTCTTGCTCAATGTCCATCCTTCTCCAAGCTAGGGCCTTCATTTGTAAGCAAAACAAATGTATCCAATTTAGGCAGCATCATATTCTCATGAACATTAGAATCATTACCAAGAAACGAAAGTACTGATAATTTAATTGGCGTGCGCGAGCTCTAGTAATTGGTCCAGTATATGTAGCAGTAGGGGCTGTGGGTGTAACAATGGTATTGATGTCCTCATCAGATAGTGGCACAAAAATTTGATGCAAAATGTTAGCAAGAGTCAATAATGTTGAAAGAGATTCACAAATTCGCAAGCGAAACAAGTAGACCAATAGCAATGAATGGCACACGGAAACGCACACACGGATAGATAAATGGGGTCGTGCAACCAAGGAATGAGCTCAAAATGTGGAATCCACCAAAACGCTCGTGTTGCACAACTCAAGAGAGACGCTAGCACGATTGCTCAATAGGCGGATACGACACTTGTGCACAACCTATAAGATGCAAAATGGATAAACTTTGTATCCCAAGTATGATATGTATGTATTGTTCCCGGTGTTTCTCTCAAGATGATCCAAGATGATCGGATATGACAATCTTATATGCAATGTGGTATGATGCTATGGCACTTGCTTACAAGCTTCTTTGCTCTTTCTCTCTTTTGCTTAAAAGCTTATTCTATTTTTTTCTATGTATGGCCACTTTGCACAATGCACAAAGCAAGATAGCAATTGTGTATATGCGGGAACGGTATTGTGACACAATGGATGATATGATACCAATATGATATGGTATGTATGCAATGGATGGTGTAGATCACTAATGTGCACAAGTAACGTGGCCCGGCAATACTCAAATGGCTAGTCTCGA
>JAHIAM010004053.1:0-39252 GCA_021605205.1 Aegilops longissima | reverse complement strand
TCACAGTTTTGGCGATTCTGGCCCGTTTCGTGGACTCTTACTCACTATTTTGGCCGATTCTAGCCCGTTTTGTGGACTATTACTCACTGTTTTGGGGTCCCGGAGTGATTTCCACGATTAACGAACCCCTGAGTGCGTTTACGTGTCAGTCATCAACACTCACAGTTTTGGCCGATTCTGGCCCGTTTCGTGGACTATTACTCACTGTTTTGGGGTCCTGGAGTGATATCCACGATTAACGAACCATTGGGTGCATTTACGTGCCAGTCATCAACACTCATAGTTTTGGCCGATTCTGGACCGTTTCATGGACTATTACTCTTTGGGTCCAGGAGTGATTTCCACAATTGAAGATCCCCGGGGTGCGTTTACGTGTCCGTTGTCAACACTCGCAGTTTTGGCCAACTCTAACCTGTTTCGTGGACTATTACTCACTATTTTGGGGTCCCGGAGTGATTTCCATGATTAACTAACCCCGGATGCGTTTACGTGTCGGTCATCAACACTCACAGTTTTGGCGATTCTCCCGCTTCATGGACTATTACTCACTTTGTTGTCACATTTCCACGATGAACGAACCCCGGCGCGACGTGTCGGTCATCAACACTCACAGTTTTGGCCGATTCTCGCCCGTTTCGTGAACTATTAATCATTGTTTTGGGGTCCTAGAGCGATTTCCACAAATGATGATCCCTAGGGTGCGTTTACGTGTCGGTCATCAACTCTCACAGTTTTGGCCGATTCTGGCCCGTTTCCTGGACTATTACTCACTGTTTTGGGGTCCCGGAGTGATTTCCACGATTAACAAACCTCGGGTGCGTTTGCGTGCCGGTCATCAACTCTCACAGTTTTGGACGATTATGGCCCATTTCATGGACTATTACTCATTGTTTTGGGGTCCTAGAGCGATTTCCACAATTGATGATCCCCGAGGTGCGTTTACGTGTCCGTCGTGAACACTCGCAGTTTTGGCCAACTCTAACCCGTTTCGTGGACTATTACTCACTGTTTTGGGGTCCCGGAATGATTTCCATGATTAACTAACCCCGGGATGCATTTACGTGTCGATCATATTACTCACTATTTTGGGGTCCGGAGTGATTTCCACGATTAACGGACCTCGATTTCCAGTGCGTTTACGTGTCGGTCATCAACACTCACAGTTTTGGCCGATTCTGGCCCGTTTCGTGGACTCTTACTCACTATTTTGGCCGATTCTAGCCCGTTTTGTGGACTATTACTCACTGTTTTGGGGTCCCGGAGTGATTTCCACGATTAACGAACCCCTGAGTGCGTTTACGTGTCAGTCATCAACACTCACAGTTTTGGCCGATTCTGGCCCGTTTCGTGGACTATTACTCACTGTTTTGGGGTCCTGGAGTGATATCCACGATTAACGAACCATTGGGTGCATTTACGTGCCAGTCATCAACACTCATAGTTTTGGCCGATTCTGGACCGTTTCATGGACTATTACTCTTTGGGTCCTAGAGCGATTTCCACAATTGATGATCCCACTCATTACGTGTCCGCTGTCAACACTCGCAGTTTTGGCCAACTCTAACCCGTTTCGTGGACTATTACTCACTGTTTTGGGGTCCCGGAGTGATTTCCACAATTAACGAACCCCGGGTGCGTTTACGTGTCGGTCATCAACACTCACAGTTTTGGCCGATCCTGGCCCGTTTCATGGACTATTACTCAATTTTGGGGTTTGGGGTCCGTAGTGATTTCCACGATGAACGAACCCGGGGAGGTGCGTTTACGTGTCGGTCATCAACACTCACAGTTTTGGCCGATTCTGGCCCATTTCGTGGACTATTACTCACTGTTTTGGGGTCCTAGAGCGATTTCCACAAATGATGATCCCTAGGGTGCGTTTACGTGTCGGTCATCAACTCTCACAGTTTTGGCCGATTCTGGCCCGTTTCCTGGACTATTACTCACTGTTTTGGGGTCCCGGAGTGATTTCCACGATTAACAAACCTCGGGGTGCGTTTACGTGTCGGTCATCAACTCTCACAGTTTTGGACGATTATGGCCCATTTCATGGACTATTACTCATTGTTTTGGGGTCCTAGAGCGATTTCCACAATTGATGATCCCCGGGGTGCGTTTACGTGTCCGTCGTGAACACTCGCAGTTTTGGCCAACTCTAACCCGTTTCGTGGACTATTACTCACTGTTTTGGGGTCCCGGAATGATTTCCATGATTAACTAACCCCGGGATGCATTTACGTGTCGGTCATCATTTTTGGCCGACTCACTATTTTGGGGTCCGGGAGTGATTTCCACGATTAACGAACCCCGGGGTGCGTTTACGTGTCGGTCATCAACACTCACAGTTTTGGCCGATTCTGGCCCGTTTTGTGGACTCTTACTCACTATTTTGGCCGATTCTAGCCCGTTTTGTGGACTATTACTCACTGTTTTGGGGTCCGGAGTGATTTCCACGATTAACGAACCCCGGAGTGCGTTTACGTGTCGGTCATCAACACTCACAGTTTTGGCCGATTCTGGCCCGTTTCGTGGACTATTACTCACTGTTTTGGGGTCCTGGAGTGATATCCACGATTAACGAACCATTGGGTGCATTTACGTGCCAGTCATCAACACTCATAGTTTTGGCCGATTCTGGACCGTTTCATGGACTATTACTCTTTGGGTCCAGGAGTGATTTCCACAATTACGATCCCCGGGGCGCCTTTACGTGTCCGTTGTCAACACTCGCAGTTTTGGCCAACTCTAACCTGTTTCGTGGACTATTACTCACTATTTTGGGGTCCGGAATGATTTCCATGATTAACTAACCCCGGGATGCATTTACATGTCGGTCATCAACACTCACAGTTTTGGCCGATTCTGGCCCGTTTCATGGACTATTACTCAACGGTTTTGGTGTCTGGAAGTGATTTCCACGATGAACGAACCCCGGGGTGCGTTTACGTGTCGGTAATCAACACTCTCAGTTTTGTCCGATTCTGGCCCGTTTCGTGGACTATTACTCACTATTTTGGGGTCCGGGAGCGATTTCCACAAATGATGATCCCTAGGGGGTGCGATTTCCACGTGTCGGTCATCAACTCTCACAGTTTTGGCCGATTCGGCCCGTTTCTGGACTATTACTCACTGTTTTGGGGTCCTGAGTGATTTCCACGATTAACAAACCTCGGTGCGTTTATGCGTGCGGTCATCAACTCTCACAGTTTTGGCGATTATGGCCCATTTCATGGACTATTACTCATTGTTTTGGGGTCCTAGAGCGATTTCCACAATTGATGATCCCCGGGGTGCGTTTACGTGTCAGTCATCAACACTCACAGTTTTGGCCAACTCTAACCCGCTTTCGTGGACTATTACTCACTGTTTTGGGGTCCCGAATGATTTCCATGATTAACTAACCACGGGATGCATTTACGTGTCATCATCATTACTCACTATTTTGGGGTCGGAGTGATTTCCACGATTAACGGACCTTGGCCGTTTACGTGTCGGTCATCAACACTCACAGTTTTGGCGATTCGGCCCGTTGCGTTTACGTGACTCTTACTCACTATTTTGGCCGATTCTAGCCCGTTTTGTGGACTATTACTCACTGTTTTGGGGTCCGGGAGTGATTTCCACGATTAACGAACCCCTGAGTGCGTTTACGTGTCAGTCATCAACACTCACAGTTTTGGCCGATTCTGGCCCGTTTCGTGGACTATTACTCACTGTTTTGGGGTCCTGGAGTGATATCCACGATTAACGAACCATTGGGTGCATTTACGTGCCAGTCATCAACACTCATAGTTTTGGCCGATTCTGGACCGTTTCATGGACTATTACTCTTTGGGTCCAGGAGTGATTTCCACAATTGACGGCCCCGAGGTGCGTTTACGTGTCCGTTGTCAACACTCGCAGTTTTGGCCAACTCTAACCCGTTCCGTGGACTATTACTCACTGTTTTGGGGTCCCGGAATGATTTCCATGATTAACTAACCCCGGGATGCATTTACGTGTCAGTCATCAACACTCACAGTTTTGGCCGATTCTGGCCCGTTTCATGGACTATTACTCAACGTTTTGGTGTCTGGAAGTGATTTCCACGATGAACGAACCCCGGGGTGCGTTTGTGTCACCATCAACACTCACAGTTTTGGCGATTCTGCCCGCTTTACGTGGACTATTACTCACTGTTTTGGGGTCCTAGAGCGATTTCCACAAATGATGATCCCTAGGTGCGATTACGTGTCGGTCATCAACTCTCACGTTTTGGCCGTTCTCGGCCCGCTTCATTACTCACTGTTTTGGGGTCTCGGAGTGATTTCCACGATTAACAATCCTCGGGTGCGTTTGCGTGCCGGTCATCAACTCTCACAGTTTTGGACGATTATGGCCCATTTCATGGACTATTACTCATTGTTTTGGGGTCCTAGAGCGATTTCCACAATTGATGATCCCCGGGGTGCGTTTACGTGTCCGTCGTGAACACTCGCAGTTTTGGCCAACTCTAACCCGTTTCGTGGATTATTACTCATTGTTTTGGGGTCCCGAATGATTTCCATGATTAACTAACCCCGGGATGCATTTACGTGTCGGTCATCAACACTCACTATTTTGGGGTCCGGAGTGATTTCCACGATTAACGGACCTCGGGTGCGACGTTACGGTCATCAACACTCACAGTTTTGGCGATTCTGGCCCGTTTCGTGGACTCTTACTCACTATTTTGGCCGATTCTAGCCCGTTTTGTGGACTATTACTCACTGTTTTGGGGTCCCAGAGTGATTTCCACGATTAACGAACCCCTGAGTGCGTTTACGTGTCAGTCATCAACACTCACAGTTTTGGCCGATTCTGGCCCGTTTCGTGGACTATTACTCACTGTTTTGGGGTCCTGGAGTGATATCCAGGATTAACGAACCATTGTGTGCATTTACGTGTCAGTCATCAACACTCATAGTTTTGGCCGATTCTGGACCGTTTCATGGACTATTACTCTTTGGGTCCAGGAGTGATTTCCACAATTGACGATCCCCGGGGTGCGTTTACGTGTCCGTTGTCAACACTCGCAGTTTTGGCCAACTCTAACCCGTTTCGTGGACTATTACTCACTGTTTTGGGGTCCCGGAATGATTTCCATGATTAACTAACCCCGGGATGCATTTACGTGTCAGTCATCAACACTCACAGTTTTGGCCGATTCTCGCCCGTTTCGTGAACTATTAATCATTGTTTTGGGGTCCTAGAGCGATTTCCACGATGAACGAACCCTGGGTGCGTTTACGTGTCGGTCATCAACACTCACAGTTTGGCGATTCTGGCCCGTTTTGTGAACTATTACTCACTGTTTTGGGGTCCTAACTCTTCCACAAATGATGATCCCTAGGCGATTACGTGTCGGTCATCAACTCTCACAGTTTTTCTGCCCGTTCTGGACTATTACTCACTGTTTTGGGGTCCTAGAGTGATTTCCACGATTAACAAACCTCGGGTGCGTTTGCGTGCGGTCATCAACTCTCACAGTTTTGGATTTATTATGGCCCATTTCATGGACTATTACTCATTGTTTTGGGGTCCTAGAGCGATTTCCACAATTGATGATCCCGAGGTGCGTTTACGTGCGTTTTTTGGCCAACTCTAACCCGTGGACTATTACTCACACTTTGGGGTCCGTTTTGGCCAATTCTAACCCGTTTGCATGGACTATTACTCACTGTTTTGGGGTCCTGAGTGATTTCCACGATCCACGATTAACTTCGGTGGTCCATCAACACTCACGGTTTACGTGTCGGTCATCAACACTCACAGTTTTGGCGATTCTGCCCGCTTTGTGGACTATTACTCACTGTTTTGGGGTCCGGGTGATTTCCACGATTAACGAACCCTCGAGTGCGTTTACGTGTCGGTCATCAACACTCACAGTTTTGGCGATTATGGCCCATTTCGTGGACTATTACTCACTGTTTTGGGGTCCTAGAGCGATTTCCACAATTATTGATTTCCATAGGGTGCGAAACCACGAGTGCGTTTACGTGTCATCAACACTCACAGTTTTGGCGATCCCGTTTCAGGACTATTACTCACTGTTTTGGGGTCCTAGATTTCCACAATTAACGATCCCTGGGTGCGCGTACGTGTCGGTCATCAACACTCATAGTTTTGGCCAACTCTAACCCGTTTCGTGGACTATTACTCACTGTTTTGGGGTCCGGAATGATTTCCATGATTGACTAACCCGGGATGCATTTACGTGTCGGTCATCAACACTCACAGCTTTTGGCCAACTCTGGCCCGTTTCATGGACTATTACTCAATTACGGTTTGTTGTCCGGGGTGTGATTTTCCACGATGAACGAACCCGGGTGCGTTTACGTGTCGGTCATCAACACTCACAGTTTTGGCCGATTCTGGCCCGTTTCGTGGACTATTACTCACTGTTTTGGGGTCCTAGAGCGATTTCCACAAATGATGATCCCTAGGTGCGATTACGTGTCGGTCATCAACTCTCACAGTTTTGGCCGATTCTGGCCCGTTTCCTGGACTATTACTCACTGTTTTGGGGTCCCGGAGTGATTTCCACGATTAACAAACCTCGGGTGCGTTTGCGTGCCGGTCATCAACTCTCATAGTTTTGGACGATTATGGCCCATTTCATGGACTATTACTCATTGTTTTGGGGTCCTAGAGCGATTTCCACAATTGATGATCCCCAGGGTGCGTTTACGTGTCCGTCGTGAACACTCGCAGTTTTGGCCAACTCTAACCCGTTTCGTGCACTATTACTCACTGTTTTGGGGTCCGGAATGATTTCCATGATTAACTAACCACGGCGATGCATTTACGTGTCGATCATCATTACTCACTATTTTGGGGTCCGGAGTGATTTCCACGATTAACGGACCTCGGGTGCGTTTACGTGTCGGTCATCAACACTCACAGTTTTGGCGATTCGCCCGTTCGTGGACTCTTACTCACTATTTTGGCGATTCTAGCCCGTTTGTTGACTATTACTCACTGTTTTGGGGTCCCGGGTGATTTCCACGATTAACGAACCCCGAGTGCGCTTTACGTGTCGGTCATCAACACTCACAGTTTTGGCGATTCTCGCCCGTTTCGTGGACTATTACTCACTGTTTTGGGGTCCTGGAGTGATATCCACGATTAACGAACCATTGGGTGCATTTACGTGCGAGTCATCAACACTCATAGTTTCGGCCGATTCTGGACCGTTTCATGGACTATTACTCTTTCGGTCCAGGAGCGATTTTTACAATTGACGATCCCCGGGGTGCGTTTACGTGTCCGTCGTGAACACTCGCAGTTTTGGCCAACTCTAACCCGCTTCGTGGACTATTACTCACTGTTTTGGGGTCCCGAATGATTTCCATGATGAACTAACCCGGGATGCATTTACGTGTCGGTCATCAACACTCACAGTTTTGGCGATCTGGCCCGTTTCATGGACTATTACTCAACGGTTTGTTGTCTGGAAGTGATTTCCACGATGAACGAACCCCGGGGTGCGTTTACGTGTCGGTCATCAACACTCACAGTTTTGGCGATTCTGGCCCGCTTTCGTGAACTATTACTCACTGTTTTGGGGTCCTAGAGCGATTTCCACAAATGATGATCCCTAGGGTGCGATTACGTGTCGGTCATCAACTCTCACAGTTTTGGCGGTTCGGCCCGTTTCGGACTATTACTCACTGTTTTGGGGTCCTAGAGTGATTTCCACGATTAACAAACCTCGGTGCGTTTGCGTGCGGTCATCAACTCTCACAGTTTTGATTTATTATGGCCCATTTCATGGACTATTACTCATTGTTTTGGGGTCCTAGAGCGATTTCCACAATTGATGATCCCGAAGTGCGTTTACGTGTCCGTCGTGAACACTCGCAGTTTTGGCCAACTCTAACCCGTTTCGTGGACTATTACTCACTGTTTTGGGGTCCGGAATGATTTCCATGATTAACTAACCACGGGATGCATTTACGTGTCAGTCATCATTACTCACTATTTTGGGGTCCGGAGTGATTTCCACGATTAACGGACCTCGGGTGCGTTTACGTGTCGGTCATCAACACTCACAGTTTTGGCGATTCGCCCGCTTCGTGGACTCTTACTCACTATTTTGGCCGATTCTAGCCCGTTTGTTGACTATTACTCACTGTTTTGGGGTCCCGGAGTGATTTCCACGATTAACGAACCCCTGAGTGCGTTTACGTGTCAGTCATCAACACTCACAGTTTTGGCCGATTCTGGCCCGTTTCGTGGATTATTACTCACTGTTTTGGGGTCCTGGAGTGATATCCACGATTAACGAACCATAGGGTGCATTTACGTGCGGTCATCAACACTCATAGTTTTGGCGATTCTGGACCGTTTCATGGACTATTACTCTTTGGGTCCTAGAGCGATTTCCACAATTGATGATCCCCGGGGTGCGTTTACGTGTCCGTCGTGAACACTCGCAGTTTTGGCCAACTCTAACCCGTTTCGTGGACTATTACTCACTGTTTTGGGGTCCCGGAATGATTTCCATGATTAACTAACCCCGGGATGCATTTACGTGTCGGTCATCAACACTCACAGTTTTGGCCGATTCTGGCCCGTTTCATGGACTATTACTCAACGGTTTGGTGTCTGGAAGTGATTTCCACGATGAACGAACCCCGGGGTGCGTTTACGTGTCAGTCATCAACACTCAAAGTTTTGGACGATTCTGGCCCGTTTCGTGGGCTATTACTCACTGTTTTGGGGTCCTAGAGCGATTTCCACAAATGATGATCCCTAGGTGCGATTACGTGTCGGTCATCAACTCTCACAGTTTTGGCGGTTCTCGCCCGCTTCGGACTATTACTCACTGTTTTGGGGTCCTAGAGTGATTTCCACGATTAACAAACCTCGGGTGCGTTTATGCGTGCGGTCATCAACTCTCACAGTTTTGGCGATTATGGCCCATTTCATGGACTATTACTCATTGTTTTGGGGTCCTAGAGCGATTTCCACAATTGATGATCCCGGGTACGCGTTTACGTGTCCGTCGTGAACACTCGCAGTTTTGGCCAACTCTAACCCGCTTCGTGGACTATTACTCACTGTTTTGGGGTCCGGAATGATTTCCATGATTAACTAACCACGGATGCATTTACGTGTCGGTCATCATTACTCACTATTTTGGGGTCCGGAGTGATTTCCACGATTAACGGACCTCGGGTGCGCGTTTACGTGTCGGTCATCAACACTCACAGTTTTGGCGATTACGCCCGTTTTACGGCGTGGACTCTTACTCACTATTTTGGCGATTCTAGCCCGTTTTGTTGACTATTACTCACTGTTTTGGGGTCCGGAGTGATTTCCACGATTAACGAACCCCGAGTGCGTTTACGTGTCGGTCATCAACACTCACAGTTTTGGCGATTCTGGCCCGCTTCGTGGATTATTACTCACTGTTTTGGGGTCCCGGGTGATATCCACGATTAACGAACCATAGGGTGCATTTACGTGCCAGTCATCAACACTCATAGTTTTGGCCGATTCTGGACCGTTTCAAGGACTATTACTCTTTGGGTCCTAGAGCGATTTCCACAATTGATGATCCCCGGGGTGCGTTTACGTGTCCGTCGTGAACACTCGCAGTTTTGGCCAACTCTAACCCGTTTAGTGGACTATTACTCACTGTTTTGGGGTCCCGAATGATTTCCATGATGAACTAACCCCGGGATGCATTTACGTGTCGGTCATCAACACTCACAGTTTTGGCCGATCCTGGCCCGTTTCATGGACTATTACTCAACGGTTTGTTGTCTGTATGTGATTTCCACGATGAACGAACCCCGGGGTGCGTTTACGTGTCAGTCATCAACACTCACAGTTTTGGCCGATTCTGGCCCGTTTCGTGGACTATTACTCACTGTTTTGGGGTCCTAGAGCGATTTCCACAAATGATGATCCCTAGGGTGCGATTACGTGTCGGTCATCAACTCTCACAGTTTTGGCCGGTTCTGGCCCGTTTCCTGGACTATTACTCACTGTTTTGGGGTCCTGGAGTGATTTCCACGATTAACAAACCTCGGGTGCGTTTGCGTGCCGGTCATCAACTCTCACAGTTTTGGACGATTATGGCCCATTTCATGGACTATTACTCATTGTTTTGGGGTCCTAGAGCGATTTCCACAATTGATGATCCCCGGGGTACGTTTACGTGTCCGTCGTGAACACTCGCAGTTTTGGCCAACTCTAACCCGTTTCGTGGACTATTACTCACTGTTTTGGGGTCCCGGAATGATTTCCATGATTAACTAACCACGGGATGCATTTACGTGTCAGTCATCATTACTCACTATTTTGGGGTCCGGAGTGATTTCCACGATTAACGGACCTCGGTGCGCGTTTACGTGTCGGTCATCAACACTCACAGTTTTGGCGATTCGGCCCGCTTGTGGACTCTTACTCACTATTTTGGCGATTCTAGCCCGTTTTGTTGACTATTACTCACTGTTTTGGGGTCCCGAGTGATTTCCACGATTAACGAACCCCGAGTGCGTTTACGTGTCGGTCATCAACACTCACAGTTTTGGCGATTCTGCCCGTTTCGTGGATTATTACTCACTGTTTTGGGGTCCCGGGTGATATCCACGATTAACGAACCATAGGGTGCATTTACGTGCGACCATCAACACTCATAGTTTTGGCGATTCTGGACCGTTTCAAGGACTATTACTCTTTGGGTCCTAGAGCGATTTCCACAATTGATGATCCCCGGGGTGCGTTTACGTGTCCGTCGTGAACACTCGCAGTTTTGGCCAACTCTAACCCGTTTCGTGGACTATTACTCACTGTTTTGGGGTCCCGGAATGATTTCCATGATGAACTAACCCCGGGATGCATTTACGTGTCGGTCATCAACACTCACAGTTTTGGCCGATCCTGGCCCGTTTCATGGACTATTACTCAACGGCTTGTTGTCTGTATGTGATTTCCACGATGAACGAATCCCGGGGTGCGTTTACGTGTCAGTCATCAACACTCACAGTTTTGGCCGATTCTGGCCCGTTTCGTGGACTATTACTCACTGTTTTGGGGTCCTAGAGCGATTTCCACAAATGATGATCCCTAGGGTGCGATTACGTGTCGGTCATCAACTCTCACAGTTTTGGCCGGTTCTGGCCCGTTTCCTGGACTATTACTCACTGTTTTGGGGTCCTGGAGTGATTTCCACGATTAACAAACCTCGGGTGCGTTTGCGTGCCGGTCATCAACTCTCACAGTTTTGGACGATTATGGCCCATTTCATGGACTATTACTCATTGTTTTGGGGTCCTAGAGCGATTTCCACAATTGATGATCCCCGGGGTGCGTTTACGTGTCCGTCGTGAACACTCGCAGTTTTGGCCAACTCTAACCCGTTTCGTGGACTATTACTCACTGTTTTGGGGTCCCGGAATGATTTCCATGATTAACTAACCCCGGGATGCATTTACGTGTCGGTCATCATTACTCACTATTTTGGGGTCCGGGAGTGATTTCCACGATTAACGGACCTCGATTAACGCCGTTTGCGTTTACGTGTCGGGTCATCAACACTCACAGTTTTGGCGATTCTCGCCCGTTTGTGGACTCTTACTCACTATTTTGGCGATTCTAGCCCGTTTTGTTGACTATTACTCACTGTTTTGGGGTCCCGGGTGATTTCCACGATTAACGAACCCCGAGTGCGTTTACGTGTCGGTCATCAACACTCACAGTTTTGGCGATTCTCGCCCGCTTCGTGGATTATTACTCACTGTTTTGGGGTCCCGGGTGATATCCACGATTAACGAACCATAGGGTGCATTTACGTGCGATCATCAACACTCATAGTTTTGGCGATTCTGGACCGTTTCATGGACTATTACTCTTTGGGTCCTAGAGCGATTTCCACAATTGATGATCCCGGGGTGCGTTTACGTGTCCGTCGTGAACACTCGCAGTTTTGGCCAACTCTAACCCGTTTCGTGGACTATTACTCACTGTTTTGGGGTCCCGGAATGATTTCCATGATGAACTAACCCGGGATGCATTTACGTGTCGGTCATCAACACTCACAGTTTTGGCGATCCTGGCCCGTTCATGGACTATTACTCAACGGTTTGTTGTCTCGTATGTGATTTCCACGATGAACGAACCCGGGTGCGTTTACGTGTCGACCATCAACACTCACAGTTTTGGCGATTCTGGCCCGTTTCGTGGACTATTACTCACTGTTTTGGGGTCCTAGAGCGATTTCCACAAATGATGATCCCTAGGGTGCGATTACGTGTCGGTCATCAACTCTCACAGTTTTGGCGGTTCGGCCCGTTTCTGGACTATTACTCACTGTTTTGGGGTCCTAGAGTGATTTCCACGATTAACAAACCTCGGTGCGTTTGCGTGCGGTCATCAACTCTCACAGTTTTGGGCGATTATGGCCCATTTCATGGACTATTACTCATTGTTTTGGGGTCCTAGAGCGATTTCCACAATTGATGATCCCGGTGCGTTTACGTGTCCGTCGTGAACACTCGCAGTTTTGGCCAACTCTAACCCGTTTAGTGGACTATTACTCACTGTTTTGGGGTCCGGAATGATTTCCATGATTAACTAACCACGGGATGCATTTACGTGTCGGTCATCATTACTCACTATTTTGGGGTCCGGAGTGATTTCCACGATTAACGGACCTCGGGTGCGCGCTACGTGTCGGTCATCAACACTCACAGTTTTGGCGATTCGCCCGCTTCGTGGACTCTTACTCACTATTTTGGCGATTCTAGCCCGTTTTGTTGACTATTACTCACTGTTTTGGGGTCCCGGGTGATTTCCACGATTAACGAACCCCGAGTGCGTTTACGTGTCGACCATCAACACTCACAGTTTTGGCGATTCTGGCCCGTTTAGTGGATTATTACTCACTGTTTTGGGGTCCCGGAGTGATATCCACGATTAACGAACCATAGGGTGCATTTACGTGCGACCATCAACACTCATAGTTTTGGCTGATTCTGGACCGTTTCAAGGACTATTACTCTTTGGGTCCTAGAGCGATTTCCACAATTGATGATCCCCGGGGTGCGTTTACGTGTCCGTCGTGAACACTCGCAGTTTTGGCCAACTCTAACCCGTTTCGTGGACTATTACTCACTGTTTTGGGGTCCCGGAATGATTTCCATGATGAACTAACCCCGGGATGCATTTACGTGTCGGTCATCAACACTCACAGTTTTGGCCGATCCTGGCCCGTTTCATGGACTATTACTCAACGGCTTGTTGTCTGTATGTGATTTCCACGATGAACGAATCCCGGGGTGCGTTTACGTGTCAGTCATCAACACTCACAGTTTTGGCCGATTCTGGCCCGCTTTAGTGGACTATTACTCACTGTTTTGGGGTCCTAGAGCGATTTCCACAAATGATGATCCCTAGGTGCGATTACGTGTCGGTCATCAACTCTCACAGTTTTGGCGGTTCGGCCCGCTTCCTGGACTATTACTCACTGTTTTGGGGTCCTAGAGTGATTTCCACGATTAACAAACCTCGGGTGCGTTTGCGTGCCGGTCATCAACTCTCACAGTTTTGGACGATTATGGCCCATTTCATGGACTATTACTCATTGTTTTGGGGTCCTAGAGCGATTTCCACAATTGATGATCCCCGGGGTACGTTTACGTGTCCGTCGTGAACACTCGCAGTTTTGGCCAACTCTAACCCGCTTTACGTGGACTATTACTCACTGTTTTGGGGTCCCGGAATGATTTCCATGATTAACTAACCACGGGATGCATTTACGTGTCAGTCATCATTACTCACTATTTTGGGGTCCGGGAGTGATTTCCACGATTAACGGACCTCGGGGTGCGTTTACGTGTCGGTCATCAACACTCACAGTTTTGGCCGATTCTGGCCCGTTTCGTGGACTCTTACTCACTATTTTGGCGATTCTAGCCCGCTTTGTTGACTATTACTCACTGTTTTGGGGTCCCGGGTGATTTCCACGATTAACGAACCCCGAGTGCGTTTACGTGTCGGTCATCAACACTCACAGTTTTGGCGATTCTCGCCCGTTTCGTGGATTATTACTCACTGTTTTGGGGTCCCGGAGTGATATCCACGATTAACGAACCATAGGGTGCATTTACGTGCGATCATCAACACTCATAGTTTTGGCGATTCTGGACCGTTTCAAGGACTATTACTCTTTGGGTCCTAGAGCGATTTCCACAATTGATGATCCCGGGTGCGTTTACGTGTCCGTCGTGAACACTCGCAGTTTTGGCCAACTCTAACCCGCTTCGTGGACTATTACTCACTGTTTTGGGGTCCCGGAATGATTTCCATGATGAACTAACCCGGGATGCATTTACGTGTCGGTCATCAACACTCACAGTTTTGGCGATCTGGCCCGTTTCATGGACTATTACTCAACGGTTTGTTGTCTCGATGTGATTTCCACGATGAACGAACCCGGGGTGCGCTTACGTGTCGACCATCAACACTCACAGTTTTGGCGATTCTGGCCCGTTTCGTGGACTATTACTCACTGTTTTGGGGTCCTAGAGCGATTTCCACAAATGATGATCCCTAGGGTGCGATTACGTGTCGGTCATCAACTCTCACAGTTTTGGCCGGTTCTGGCCCGTTTCCTGGACTATTACTCACTGTTTTGGGGTCCTAGAGTGATTTCCACGATTAACAAACCTCGGGTGCGTTTGCGTGCCGGTCATCAACTCTCACAGTTTTGGACGATTATGGCCCATTTCATGGACTATTACTCATTGTTTTGGGGTCCTAGAGCGATTTCCACAATTGATGATCCCGGGGTGCGTTTACGTGTCCGTCGTGAACACTCGCAGTTTTGGCCAACTCTAACCCGTTTCGTGGACTATTACTCACTGTTTTGGGGTCCCGGAATGATTTCCATGATTAACTAACCACGGGATGCATTTACGTGTCAGTCATCATTACTCACTATTTTGGGGTCCGGGAGTGATTTCCACGATTAACGGACCTCGAGGCGCGCGTTTGTCGTGTCGGTCATCAACACTCACAGTTTTGGCGATTCGGCCCGTTTCGTGGACTCTTACTCACTATTTTGGCCGATTCTAGCCCGTTTTGTTGACTATTACTCACTGTTTTGGGGTCCCGGAGTGATTTCCACGATTAACGAACCCCTGAGTGCGTTTACGTGTCAGTCATCAACACTCACAGTTTTGGCCGATTCTGGCCCGTTTCGTGGATTATTACTCACTGTTTTGGGGTCCTGGAGTGATATCCACGATTAACGAACCATAGGGTGCATTTACGTGCCAGTCATCAACACTCATAGTTTTGGCTGATTCTGGACCGTTTCAAGGACTATTACTCTTTGGGTCCTAGAGCGATTTCCACAATTGATGATCCCCGGGGTGCGTTTACGTGTCCGTCGTGAACACTCGCAGTTTTGGCCAACTCTAACCCGTTTCGTGGACTATTACTCACTGTTTTGGGGTCCCGGAATGATTTCCATGATGAACTAACCCCGGGATGCATTTACGTGTCGGTCATCAACACTCACAGTTTTGGCCGATCCTGGCCCGTTTCATGGACTATTACTCAACGGTTTGTTGTCTGTATGTGATTTCCACGATGAACGAACCCCGGGGTGCGTTTACGTGTCAGTCATCAACACTCACAGTTTTGGCCGATTCTGGCCCGTTTCGTGGACTATTACTCACTGTTTTGGGGTCCTAGAGCGATTTCCACAAATGATGATCCCTAGGGTGCGATTACGTGTCGGTCATCAACTCTCACAGTTTTGGCGGTTCTCGCCCGCTTCTGGACTATTACTCACTGTTTTGGGGTCCTAGAGTGATTTCCACGATTAACAAACCTCGGTGTGCGTTTGCGTGCGGTCATCAACTCTCACAGTTTTGGGCGATTATGGCCCATTTCATGGACTATTACTCATTGTTTTGGGGTCCTAGAGCGATTTCCACAATTGATGATCCCGAGAATGCGTTTACGTGTCCGTCGTGAACACTCGCAGTTTTGGCCAACTCTAACCCGCTTTAGTGGACTATTACTCACTGTTTTGGGGTCCGGAATGATTTCCATGATTAACTAACCACGGGATGCATTTACGTGTCACCATCATTACTCACTATTTTGGGGTCCGGAGTGATTTCCACGATTAACGGACCTCGAGTGCGTTCGTGTCGGTCATCAACACTCACAGTTTTGGCGATTCTCGCCCGTTCGTGGACTCTTACTCACTATTTTGGCCGATTCTAGCCCGTTTTGTTGACTATTACTCACTGTTTTGGGGTCCCGGTGATTTCCACGATTAACGAACCCCGAGTGCGTTTACGTGTCGATCATCAACACTCACAGTTTTGGCGATTCTCGCCCGTTTCGTGGATTATTACTCACTGTTTTGGGGTCCCGGAGTGATATCCACGATTAACGAACCATAGGGTGCATTTACGTGCGACCATCAACACTCATAGTTTTGGCCGATTCTGGACCGTTTCAAGGACTATTACTCTTTGGGTCCTAGAGCGATTTCCACAATTGATGATCCCGGGTGCGTTTACGTGTCCGTCGTGAACACTCGCAGTTTTGGCCAACTCTAACCCGTTTAGTGGACTATTACTCACTGTTTTGGGGTCCGGAATGATTTCCATGATGAACTAACCCGGGATGCATTTACGTGTCGGTCATCAACACTCACAGTTTTGGCGATCCTGGCCCGTTCATGGACTATTACTCAACGGTTTGTTGTCTCAGATGTGATTTCCACGATGAACGAATCCCGGGGTGCGTTTACGTGTCAGTCATCAACACTCACAGTTTTGGCCGATTCTGGCCCGTTTCGTGGACTATTACTCACTGTTTTGGGGTCCTAGAGCGATTTCCACAAATGATGATCCCTAGGGTGCGATTACGTGTCGGTCATCAACTCTCACAGTTTTGGCCGGTTCTGGCCCGTTTCCTGGACTATTACTCACTGTTTTGGGGTCCTAGAGTGATTTCCACGATTAACAAACCTCGGGTGCGTTTGCGTGCCGGTCATCAACTCTCACAGTTTTGGACGATTATGGCCCATTTCATGGACTATTACTCATTGTTTTGGGGTCCTAGAGCGATTTCCACAATTGATGATCCCGGAACGCGTTTACGTGTCCGTCGTGAACACTCGCAGTTTTGGCCAACTCTAACCCGCTTCGTGGACTATTACTCACTGTTTTGGGGTCCGGAATGATTTCCATGATTAACTAACCACGGATGCATTTACGTGTCACCATCATTACTCACTATTTTGGGGTCCGGAGTGATTTCCACGATTAACGGACCTCGAGGTGCGCGTTTACGTGTCGGTCATCAACACTCACAGTTTTGGCGATTCTCGCCCGTTCGTGGACTCTTACTCACTATTTTGGCGATTCTAGCCCGTTTTGTTGACTATTACTCACTGTTTTGGGGTCCCGGAGTGATTTCCACGATTAACGAACCCCTGAGTGCGTTTACGTGTCAGTCATCAACACTCACAGTTTTGGCCGATTCTGGCCCGTTTCGTGGATTATTACTCACTGTTTTGGGGTCCTGGAGTGATATCCACGATTAACGAACCATAGGGTGCATTTACGTGCCAGTCATCAACACTCATAGTTTTGGCCGATTCTGGACCGTTTCAAGGACTATTACTCTTTGGGTCCTAGAGCGATTTCCACAATTGATGATCCCCGGGGTGCGTTTACGTGTCCGTCGTGAACACTCGCAGTTTTGGCCAACTCTAACCCGTTTCGTGGACTATTACTCACTGTTTTGGGGTCCCGGAATGATTTCCATGATGAACTAACCCCGGGATGCATTTACGTGTCGGTCATCAACACTCACAGTTTTGGCCGATCCTGGCCCGTTTCATGGACTATTACTCAACGGTTTGTTGTCTGTATGTGATTTCCACGATGAACGAATCCCGGGTGCGTTTACGTGTCAGTCATCAACACTCACAGTTTTGGCGATTCTGGCCCGCTTCGTGGACTATTACTCACTGTTTTGGGGTCCTAGAGCGATTTCCACAAATGATGATCCCTAGGGTGCGATTACGTGTCGGTCATCAACTCTCACAGTTTTGGCGGTTCGGCCCGCTTCTGGACTATTACTCACTGTTTTGGGGTCCTAGAGTGATTTCCACGATTAACAAACCTCGGGTGCGTTTGCGTGCCGGTCATCAACTCTCACAGTTTTGGACGATTATGGCCCATTTCATGGACTATTACTCATTGTTTTGGGGTCCTAGAGCGATTTCCACAATTGATGATCCCGAGTACGCGTTTACGTGTCCGTCGTGAACACTCGCAGTTTTGGCCAACTCTAACCCGCTTCGTGGACTATTACTCACTGTTTTGGGGTCCGAATGATTTCCATGATTAACTAACCACGGGATGCATTTACGTGTCGGTCATCATTACTCACTATTTTGGGGTCCGGAGTGATTTCCACGATTAACGGACCTCGGGCGCGCGTTCGTGTCGGTCATCAACACTCACAGTTTTGGCGATTCTCGCCCGTTTCGTGGACTCTTACTCACTATTTTGGCCGATTCTAGCCCGTTTGTTGACTATTACTCACTGTTTTGGGGTCCCGGTGATTTCCACGATTAACGAACCCCGAGTGCGTTTACGTGTCGGTCATCAACACTCACAGTTTTGGCGATTCTCGCCCGCTTCGTGGATTATTACTCACTGTTTTGGGGTCCCGGAGTGATATCCACGATTAACGAACCATAGGGTGCATTTACGTGCCAGTCATCAACACTCATAGTTTTGGCTGATTCTGGACCGTTTCAAGGACTATTACTCTTTGGGTCCTAGAGCGATTTCCACAATTGATGATCCCCGGGGTGCGTTTACGTGTCCGTCGTGAACACTCGCAGTTTTGGCCAACTCTAACCCGTTTCGTGGACTATTACTCACTGTTTTGGGGTCCCGGAATGATTTCCATGATGAACTAACCCCGGGATGCATTTACGTGTCGGTCATCAACACTCACAGTTTTGGCGATCTGGCCCGTTTCATGGACTATTACTCAACGGTTTGTTGTCTCAGATGTGATTTCCACGATGAACGAATCCCGGGTGCGTTTACGTGTCGACCATCAACACTCACAGTTTTGGCGATTCTGGCCCGCTTTAGTGGACTATTACTCACTGTTTTGGGGTCCTAGAGCGATTTCCACAAATGATGATCCCTAGGGTGCGATTACGTGTCGGTCATCAACTCTCACAGTTTTGGCCGGTTCTGGCCCGTTTCCTGGACTATTACTCACTGTTTTGGGGTCCTAGAGTGATTTCCACGATTAACAAACCTCGGGTGCGTTTGCGTGCCGGTCATCAACTCTCACAGTTTTGGACGATTATGGCCCATTTCATGGACTATTACTCATTGTTTTGGGGTCCTAGAGCGATTTCCACAATTGATGATCCCCAGAGTGCGTTTACGTGTCCGTCGTGAACACTCGCAGTTTTGGCCAACTCTAACCCGCTTCGTGGACTATTACTCACTGTTTTGGGGTCCGGAATGATTTCCATGATTAACTAACCACGGATGCATTTACGTGTCGGTCATCATTACTCACTATTTTGGGGTCCGGAGTGATTTCCACGATTAACGGACCTCGGGTGCGTTCGTGTCGGTCATCAACACTCACAGTTTTGGCGATTCGGCCCGTTCGTGGACTCTTACTCACTATTTTGGCGATTCTAGCCCGCTTTGTTGACTATTACTCACTGTTTTGGGGTCCCGGAGTGATTTCCACGATTAACGAACCCCGAGTGCGTTTACGTGTCGATCATCAACACTCACAGTTTTGGCGATTCTGGCCCGTTTCGTGGATTATTACTCACTGTTTTGGGGTCCCGGAGTGATATCCACGATTAACGAACCATAGGGTGCATTTACGTGCGATCATCAACACTCATAGTTTTGGCGATTCTGGACCGTTTCAAGGACTATTACTCTTTGGGTCCTAGAGCGATTTCCACAATTGATGATCCCGGGTGCGCGACGTGTCCGTCGTGAACACTCGCAGTTTTGGCCAACTCTAACCCGTTTCGTGGACTATTACTCACTGTTTTGGGGTCCGGAATGATTTCCATGATGAACTAACCCGGGATGCATTTACGTGTCGGTCATCAACACTCACAGTTTGGCGATCCTGGCCCGCTTCATGGACTATTACTCAACGGTTTGTTGTCTCAGATGTGATTTCCACGATGAACGAATCCCGGGTGCGTTTACGTGTCGGTCATCAACACTCACAGTTTTGGCGATTCTGGCCCGCTTCGTGGACTATTACTCACTGTTTTGGGGTCCTAGAGCGATTTCCACAAATGATGATCCCTAGGTGCGATTACGTGTCGGTCATCAACTCTCACAGTTTTGGCGGTTCGGCCCGCTTCTCTGACTATTACTCACTGTTTTGGGGTCCTAGGAGTGATTTCCACGATTAATAAACTTCGGGTGCGTTTGCGTGCCGGTCATCAACTCTCACAGTTTTGGACGATTATGGCCCATTTCATTTACTATTACTCATTGTTTTGGGGTCCTAGAGCGATTTCCACAATTGATGATCCCCAGGGTGCGTTTACGTGTCCGTCGTGAACACTCGTAGTTTTGGCCAACTCTAACCCGTTTCGTGCACTATTACTCACTGTTTTGGGGTCCCGGAATGATTTCCATGATTAACTAACCCCGGGATGCATTTACGTGTCGGTCATCATTACTCACTATTTTGGGGTCCGGAGTGATTTCCACGATTAACGGACCTCGGGTGCGCGTTCGTGTCGGTCATCAACACTCACAGTTTTGGCGATTCGGCCCGTTTCGTGGACTCTTACTCACTATTTTGGCCGATTCTAGCCCGTTTTGTTGACTATTACTCACTGTTTTGGGGTCCCGGAGTGATTTCCACGATTAACGAACCCCTGAGTGCGTTTACGTGTCAGTCATCAACACTCACAGTTTTGGCCGATTCTCGCCCGTTTCGTGGATTATTACTCACTGTTTTGGGGTCCTGGAGTGATATCCACGATTAACGAACCATAGGGTGCATTTACGTGCGACCATCAACACTCATAGTTTTGGCGATTCTGACCGCTTTCAAGGACTATTACTCTTTGGGTCCTAGAGCGATTTCCACAATTGATGATCCCGGGTGCGTTTACGTGTCCGTCGTGAACACTCGCAGTTTTGGCCAACTCTAACCCGCTTTAGTGGACTATTACTCACTGTTTTGGGGTCCCGGAATGATTTCCATGATGAACTAACCCGGATGCATTTACGTGTCGGTCATCAACACTCACAGTTTTGGCGATCCTGGCCCGTTCATGGACTATTACTCAACGGTTTGTTGTCTCGATGTGATTTCCACGATGAACGAATCCCGGTGCGCTTACGTGTCGATCATCAACACTCACAGTTTTGGCGATTCTGGCCCGTTTAGTGGACTATTACTCACTGTTTTGGGGTCCTAGAGCGATTTCCACAAATGATGATCCCTAGGGTGCGATTACGTGTCGGTCATCAACTCTCACAGTTTTGGCGGTTCTGCCCGCTTCTGGACTATTACTCACTGTTTTGGGGTCCTAGGAGTGATTTCCACGATTAACAAACCTCGGTGCGTTTGCGTGCGGTCATCAACTCTCACAGTTTTGGGCGATTATGGCCCATTTCATGGACTATTACTCATTGTTTTGGGGTCCTAGAGCGATTTCCACAATTGATGATCCCGAACGCGTTTACGTGTCCGTCGTGAACACTCGCAGTTTTGGCCAACTCTAACCCGCTTCGTGGACTATTACTCACTGTTTTGGGGTCCGGAATGATTTCCATGATTAACTAACCACGGGATGCATTTACGTGTCAGTCATCATTACTCACTATTTTGGGGTCCGGGAGTGATTTCCACGATTAACGGACCTCGGGGTGCGTTTACGTGTCGGTCATCAACACTCACAGTTTTGGCCGATTCTGGCCCGTTTCGTGGACTCTTACTCACTATTTTGGCCGATTCTAGCCCGTTTTGTTGACTATTACTCACTGTTTTGGGGTCCCGGAGTGATTTCCATGATTAACGAACCCCTGAGTGCGTTTACGTGTCGGTCATCAACACTCACAGTTTTGGCCGATTCTGGCCCGTTTCGTGGATTATTAGTCACTGTTTTGGGGTCCTGGAGTGATATCCACGATTAACGAACCATAGGGTGCATTTACGTGCCAGTCATCAACACTCATAGTTTTGGCTGATTCTGGACCGTTTCAAGGACTATTACTCTTTGGGTCCTAGAGCGATTTCCACAATTGATGATCCCCGGGGTGCGTTTACGTGTCCGTCGTGAACACTCGCAGTTTTGGCCAACTCTAACCCGTTTCGTGGACTATTACTCACTGTTTTGGGGTCCCGAATGATTTCCATGATGAACTAACCCGGGATGCATTTACGTGTCGGTCATCAACACTCACAGTTTTGGCGATCTGGCCCGTTTCATGGACTATTACTCAACGGTTTGTTGTCCGTATGTGATTTCCACGATGAACGAATCCGGGTGCGCGTTACGTGTCGATCATCAACACTCACAGTTTTGGCGATTCTGGCCCGTTTAGTGGACTATTACTCACTGTTTTGGGGTCCTAGAGCGATTTCCACAAATGATGATCCCTAGGGTGCGATTACGTGTCGGTCATCAACTCTCACAGTTTTGGCGGTTCGGCCCGTTTCGGACTATTACTCACTGTTTTGGGGTCCTAGAGTGATTTCCACGATTAACAAACCTCGGTGCGTTTGCGTGCGGTCATCAACTCTCACAGTTTTGGGCGATTATGGCCCATTTCATGGACTATTACTCATTGTTTTGGGGTCCTAGAGCGATTTCCACAATTGATGATCCCGAGTGCGTTTACGTGTCCGTCGTGAACACTCGCAGTTTTGGCCAACTCTAACCCGCTTCGTGGACTATTACTCACTGTTTTGGGGTCCGGAATGATTTCCATGATTAACTAACCACGGGATGCATTTACGTGTCGGTCATCATTACTCACTATTTTGGGGTCCGGAGTGATTTCCACGATTAACGGACCTCGGGTGCGCGTTTACGTGTCGGTCATCAACACTCACAGTTTTGGCGATTCTCGCCCGTTCGTGGACTCTTACTCACTATTTTGGCGATTCTAGCCCGTTTTGTTGACTATTACTCACTGTTTTGGGGTCCCGGGTGATTTCCATGATTAACGAACCCCGAGTGCGTTTACGTGTCGACCATCAACACTCACAGTTTTGGCCGATTCTCGCCCGTTTCGTGGATTATTACTCACTGTTTTGGGGTCCTGGAGTGATATCCACGATTAACGAACCATAGGGTGCATTTACGTGCCAGTCATCAACACTCATAGTTTTGGCCGATTCTGGACCGTTTCAAGGACTATTACTCTTTGGGTCCTAGAGCGATTTCCACAATTGATGATCCCCGGGGTGCGTTTACGTGTCCGTCGTGAACACTCGCAGTTTTGGCCAACTCTAACCCGTTTCGTGGACTATTACTCACTGTTTTGGGGTCCCGGAATGATTTCCATGATTAACTAACCCCGGGATGCATTTACGTGTCGGTCATCAACACTCACAGTTTTGGCCGATCCTGGCCCGTTCATGGACTATTACTCAACGGTTTGTTGTCCGTATGTGATTTCCACGATGAACGAATCCGGGTGCGTTTACGTGTCGATCATCAACACTCACAGTTTTGGCGATTCTGGCCCGCTTTCGTGGACTATTACTCACTGTTTTGGGGTCCTAGAGCGATTTCCACAAATGATGATCCCTAGGTGCGATTACGTGTCGGTCATCAACTCTCACAGTTTTGGCGGTTCGGCCCGTTCTGACTATTACTCACTGTTTTGGGGTCCTAGAGTGATTTCCACGATTAACAAACCTCGGTGCGCTTATGCGTGCGGTCATCAACTCTCACAGTTTTGGGCGATTATGGCCCATTTCATGGACTATTACTCATTGTTTTGGGGTCCTAGAGCGATTTCCACAATTGATGATCCCGAGAATGCGTTTACGTGTCCGTCGTGAACACTCGCAGTTTTGGCCAACTCTAACCCGCTTCTGGACTATTACTCACTGTTTTGGGGTCCGGAATGATTTCCATGATTAACTAACCACGGGATGCATTTACGTGTCGGTCATCATTACTCACTATTTTGGGGTCCGGAGTGATTTCCACGATTAACGGACCTCGGGTGCGCTTACGTCGGTCATCAACACTCACAGTTTTGGCCGATTCTGGCCCGTTTCGTGGACTCTTACTCACTATTTTGGCCGATTCTAGCCCGTTTTGTTGACTATTACTCACTGTTTTGGGGTCCCGGAGTGATTTCCACGATTAACGAACCCCTGAGTGCGTTTACGTGTCAGTCATCAACACTCACAGTTTTGGCCGATTCTGGCCCGTTTAGGATTATTACTCACTGTTTTGGGGTCCCGGAGTGATATCCACGATTAACGAACCATAGGGTGCATTTACGTGCGACCATCAACACTCATAGTTTTGGCGATTCTGGACCGTTTCAAGGACTATTACTCTTTGGGTCCTAGAGCGATTTCCACAATTGATGATCCCGGTGTGCGTTTACGTGTCCGTCGTGAACACTCGCAGTTTTGGCCAACTCTAACCCGCTTCGTGGACTATTACTCACTGTTTTGGGGTCCCGAATGATTTCCATGATGAACTAACCCGGGATGCATTTACGTGTCGGTCATCAACACTCACAGTTTTGGCGATCCTGGCCCGTTTCATGGACTATTACTCAACGGTTTGTTGTCGTATGTGATTTCCACGATGAACGAATCCCGGTGCGTTTACGTGTCGACCATCAACACTCACAGTTTTGGCGATTCTGGCCCGCTTTAGTGGACTATTACTCACTGTTTTGGGGTCCTAGAGCGATTTCCACAAATGATGATCCCTAGGTGCGATTACGTGTCGGTCATCAACTCTCACAGTTTTGGCGGTTCGGCCCGTTTCTGGACTATTACTCACTGTTTTGGGGTCCTAGGTGATTTCCACGATTAACAAACCTCGGTGCGTTTGCGTGCGGTCATCAACTCTCACAGTTTTGGGCGATTATGGCCCATTTCATGGACTATTACTCATTGTTTTGGGGTCCTAGAGCGATTTCCACAATTGATGATCCCGAGTGCGCTTACGTGTCCGTCGTGAACACTCGCAGTTTTGGCCAACTCTAACCCGCTTTAGTGGACTATTACTCACTGTTTTGGGGTCCTGAATGATTTCCATGATTAACTAACCACGGATGCATTTACGTGTCGGTCATCATTACTCACTATTTTGGGGTCCGGAGTGATTTCCACGATTAACGGACCTCGGGTGCGTTTACGTGTCGGTCATCAACACTCACAGTTTTGGCGATTCGGCCCGTTTCGTGGACTCTTACTCACTATTTTGGCCGATTCTAGCCCGCTTTGTTGACTATTACTCACTGTTTTGGGGTCCCGGGTGATTTCCATGATTAACGAACCCCGAGTGCGTTTACGTGTCGGTCATCAACACTCACAGTTTTGGCGATTCTGCCCGCTTCGTGGATTATTACTCACTGTTTTGGGGTCCCGGGTGATATCCACGATTAACGAACCATAGGGTGCATTTACGTGCGATCATCAACACTCATAGTTTTGGCGATTCGGACCGTTTCAAGGACTATTACTCTTTGGGTCCTAGAGCGATTTCCACAATTGATGATCCCGGGTGCGTTTACGTGTCCGTCGTGAACACTCGCAGTTTTGGCCAACTCTAACCCGCTTCGTGGACTATTACTCACTGTTTTGGGGTCCCGAATGATTTCCATGATGAACTAACCCGGGATGCATTTACGTGTCGGTCATCAACACTCACAGTTTTGGCGATCTGGCCCGTTTCATGGACTATTACTCAACGGTTTGTTGTCTCAGATGTGATTTCCACGATGAACGAATCCCGGGTGCGTTTACGTGTCGATCATCAACACTCACAGTTTTGGCGATTCTGGCCCGCTTCGTGGACTATTACTCACTGTTTTGGGGTCCTAGAGCGATTTCCACAAATGATGATCCCTAGGGTGCGATTACGTGTCGGTCATCAACTCTCACAGTTTTGGCGGTTCTCGCCCGCTTCTGGACTATTACTCACTGTTTTGGGGTCCTGAGTGATTTCCACGATTAACAAACCTCGGTGCGTTTGCGTGCGGTCATCAACTCTCACAGTTTTGGGCGATTATGGCCCATTTCATGGACTATTACTCATTGTTTTGGGGTCCTAGAGCGATTTCCACAATTGATGATCCCGAAGTGCGTTTACGTGTCCGTCGTGAACACTCGCAGTTTTGGCCAACTCTAACCCGCTTCGTGGACTATTACTCACTGTTTTGGGGTCCGAATGATTTCCATGATTAACTAACCACGGATGCATTTACGTGTCGGTCATCATTACTCACTATTTTGGGGTCCGGAGTGATTTCCACGATTAACGGACCTCGGGGTGTGCGTTACGTGTCGGTCATCAACACTCACAGTTTTGGCGATTCGCCCGCTTCGTGGACTCTTACTCACTATTTTGGCCGATTCTAGCCCGCTTTGTTGACTATTACTCACTGTTTTGGGGTCCCGGAGTGATTTCCACGATTAACGAACCCCGAGTGCGTTTACGTGTCGGTCATCAACACTCACAGTTTTGGCGATTCTCGCCCGCTTCGTGGATTATTACTCACTGTTTTGGGGTCCCGGAGTGATATCCACGATTAACGAACCATAGGGTGCATTTACGTGCGATCATCAACACTCATAGTTTTGGCTGATTCTGGACCGTTTCAAGGACTATTACTCTTTGGGTCCTAGAGCGATTTCCACAATTGATGATCCCCGGGGTGCGTTTACGTGTCCGTCGTGAACACTCGCAGTTTTGGCCAACTCTAACCCGTTTCGTGGACTATTACTCACTGTTTTGGGGTCCCGGAATGATTTCCATGATGAACTAACCCGGGATGCATTTACGTGTCGGTCATCAACACTCACAGCTTTTGGCGATCCTGGCCCGTTCATGGACTATTACTCAACGGTTTGTTGTCTGCGATGTGATTTCCACGATGAACGAATCCCGGTGTGCGTTTACGTGTCGACCATCAACACTCACAGTTTTGGCGATTCTGGCCCGCTTCGTGGACTATTACTCACTGTTTTGGGGTCCTAGAGCGATTTCCACAAATGATGATCCCTAGGGTGCGATTACGTGTCGGTCATCAACTCTCACAGTTTTGGCGGTTCTCGCCCGCTTCGGACTATTACTCACTGTTTTGGGGTCCTAGAGTGATTTCCACGATTAACAAACCTCGGTGCGTTTGCGTGCGGTCATCAACTCTCACAGTTTTGGATTTATTATGGCCCATTTCATGGACTATTACTCATTGTTTTGGGGTCCTAGAGCGATTTCCACAATTGATGATCCCGAAGTGCGTTTACGTGTCCGTCGTGAACACTCGCAGTTTTGGCCAACTCTAACCCGCTTCGTGGACTATTACTCACTGTTTTGGGGTCCTGAATGATTTCCATGATTAACTAACCACGGATGCATTTACGTGTCGGTCATCATTACTCACTATTTTGGGGTCCGGAGTGATTTCCACGATTAACGGACCTCGAGGTGCGTTTACGTGTCGGTCATCAACACTCACAGTTTTGGCCGATTCTGGCCCGTTTCGTGGACTCTTACTCACTATTTTGGCCGATTCTAGCCCGTTTTGTTGACTATTACTCACTGTTTTGGGGTCCCGGAGTGATTTCCATGATTAACGAACCCCTGAGTGCGTTTACGTGTCAGTCATCAACACTCACAGTTTTGGCGATTCTCGCCCGCTTCGTGGATTATTACTCACTGTTTTGGGGTCCCGGAGTGATATCCACGATTAACGAACCATAGGGTGCATTTACGTGCGACCATCAACACTCATAGTTTTGGCGATTCTGACCGCTTTCAAGGACTATTACTCTTTGGGTCCTAGAGCGATTTCCACAATTGATGATCCCGGGGTGCGTTTACGTGTCCGTCGTGAACACTCGCAGTTTTGGCCAACTCTAACCCGCTTTAGTGGACTATTACTCACTGTTTTGGGGTCCCGGAATGATTTCCATGATGAACTAACCCGGATGCATTTACGTGTCGGTCATCAACACTCACAGTTTTGGCGATCCTGGCCCGTTTCATGGACTATTACTCAACGGTTTGTTGTCGTATGTGATTTCCACGATGAACGAATCCGGGTGCGCGTTACGTGTCGACCATCAACACTCACAGTTTTGGCGATTCTGGCCCGCTTTCGTGGACTATTACTCACTGTTTTGGGGTCCTAGAGCGATTTCCACAAATGATGATCCCTAGGTGCGATTACGTGTCGGTCATCAACTCTCACAGTTTTGGCGGTTCTCGCCCGCTTCTGGACTATTACTCACTGTTTTGGGGTCCTAGAGTGATTTCCACGATTAACAAACCTCGGGTGCGTTTATGTGCGGTCATCAACTCTCACAGTTTTGGACGATTATGGCCCATTTCATGGACTATTACTCATTGTTTTGGGGTCCTAGAGCGATTTCCACAATTGATGATCCCCGGGGTACGTTTACGTGTCCGTCGTGAACACTCGCAGTTTTGGCCAACTCTAACCCGTTTCGTGGACTATTACTCACTGTTTTGGGGTCCCGGAATGATTTCCATGATTAACTAACCACGGGATGCATTTACGTGTCAGTCATCATTACTCACTATTTTGGGGTCCGGGAGTGATTTCCACGATTAACGGACCTCGGGGTGCGTTTACGTGTCGGTCATCAACACTCACAGTTTTGGCCGATTCTGGCCCGTTTCGTGGACTCTTACTCACTATTTTGGCCGATTCTAGCCCGTTTTGTTGACTATTACTCACTGTTTTGGGGTCCCGGAGTGATTTCCACGATTAACGAACCCCTGAGTGCGTTTACGTGTCAGTCATCAACACTCACAGTTTTGGCCGATTCTGGCCCGTTTCGTGGATTATTACTCACTGTTTTGGGGTCCTGGAGTGATATCCACGATTAACGAACCATAGGGTGCATTTACGTGCCAGTCATCAACACTCATAGTTTTGGCCGATTCTGGACCGTTTCAAGGACTATTACTCTTTGGGTCCTAGAGCGATTTCCACAATTGATGATCCCCGGGGTGCGTTTACGTGTCCGTCGTGAACACTCGCAGTTTTGGCCAACTCTAACCCGTTTCGTGGACTATTACTCACTGTTTTGGGGTCCCGAATGATTTCCATGATGAACTAACCCGGGATGCATTTACGTGTCGGTCATCAACACTCACAGTTTTGCCGATCCTGGCCCGTTTCATGGACTATTACTCAACGGTTTGTTGTCCAGATGTGATTTCCACGATGAACGAATCCCGGGTGCGTTTACGTGTCGATCATCAACACTCACAGTTTTGGCGATTCTGGCCCGCTTCGTGGACTATTACTCACTGTTTTGGGGTCCTAGAGCGATTTCCACAAATGATGATCCCTAGGTGCGATTACGTGTCGGTCATCAACTCTCACAGTTTTGGCGGTTCGGCCCGCTTCTGGACTATTACTCACTGTTTTGGGGTCCTAGAGTGATTTCCACGATTAACAAACCTCGGTGCGCTTATGCGTGCGGTCATCAACTCTCACAGTTTTGATTTATTATGGCCCATTTCATGGACTATTACTCATTGTTTTGGGGTCCTAGAGCGATTTCCACAATTGATGATCCCGAGTGCGTTTACGTGTCCGTCGTGAACACTCGCAGTTTTGGCCAACTCTAACCCGCTTTGTGGACTATTACTCACTGTTTTGGGGTCCGGAATGATTTCCATGATTAACTAACCACGGGATGCATTTACGTGTCGGTCATCATTACTCACTATTTTGGGGTCCGGAGTGATTTCCACGATTAACGGACCTCGGGTGCGTTTACGTGTCGGTCATCAACACTCACAGTTTTGGCGATTCTCGCCCGTTCGTGGACTCTTACTCACTATTTTGGCCGATTCTAGCCCGCTTTTGTTGACTATTACTCACTGTTTTGGGGTCCCGGGTGATTTCCACGATTAACGAACCCCGAGTGCGTTTACGTGTCGGTCATCAACACTCACAGTTTTGGCGATTCTCGGCCCGCTTCGTGG
Organism: Aegilops longissima; assembly: GCA_021605205.1. Taxonomy (NCBI): domain Eukaryota; kingdom Viridiplantae; phylum Streptophyta; class Magnoliopsida; order Poales; family Poaceae; genus Aegilops; species Aegilops longissima. Next base: position 8,981 of record JAHIAM010004053.1, on the reverse strand, counting down.
ATTATTACTCACTGTTTTGGGGTCCCGGAGTGATATCCACGATTAACGAACCATAGGGTGCATTTACGTGCGCTTGGTCATCAACACTCATAGTTTTGGCCGATTCGGACCGTTTCAAGGACTATTACTCTTTGGGTCCTAGAGCGATTTCCACAATTGATGATCCCCGGGGTGCGTTTACGTGTCCGTCGTGAACACTCGCAGTTTTGGCCAACTCTAACCCGTTTCGTGGACTATTACTCACTGTTTTGGGGTCCCGGAATGATTTCCATGATGAACTAACCCCGGGATGCATTTACGTGTCGGTCATCAACACTCACAGTTTTGGCCGATCCTGGCCCGTTTCATGGACTATTACTCAACGGTTTGTTGTCTGGATGTGATTTCCACGATGAACGAACCCCAGGGTGCGTTTACGTGTCAGTCATCAACACTCACAGTTTTGGCCGATTATGGCCCATTTCGTGGAGTATTAATCACTGTTTTGGGGTCCTAGAGCGATTTCCACAAATGATGATCCCTAGGTGTGCGATTACGTGTCGGTCATCAACTCTCACAGTTTTGGCCGTTCTCGCCCGCTTCGGGACTATTACTCACTGTTTTGGGGTCCTGGAGTGATTTCCACGATTAACAAACCTCGGTGCGCTTTGCGTGCGGTCATCAACTCTCACAGTTTTGGGCGATTATGGCCCATTTCATGGACTATTACTCATTGTTTTGGGGTCCTAGAGCGATTTCCACAATTGATGATCCCGTGTGTGCGTTTACGTGTCCGTCGTGAACACTCGCAGTTTTGGCCAACTCTAACCCGCTTTAGTGGACTATTACTCACTGTTTTGGGGTCCGGAATGATTTCCATGATTAACTAACCACGGGATGCATTTACGTGTCTGGCCATCATTACTCACTATTTTGGGGTCCGGAGTGATTTCCACGATTAACGGACCTCGGGTGCGCGTTTACGTGTCGGTCATCAACACTCACAGTTTTGGCGATTCTCGCCCGCTTCGTGGACTCTTACTCACTATTTTGGCCGATTCTAGCCCGCTTTGTTGACTATTACTCACTGTTTTGGGGTCCCGGAGTGATTTCCACGATTAACGAACCCCGAGTGCGTTTACGTGTCGGTCATCAACACTCACAGTTTTGGCGATTCTCGCCCGTTTCGTGGATTATTACTCACTGTTTTGGGGTCCCGGAGTGATATCCACGATTAACGAACCATAGGGTGCATTTACGCGCGTCATCAACACTCATAGTTTTGGCGATTCTCGACCGTTTCAAGGACTATTACTCTTTGGGTCCTAGAGCGATTTCCACAATTGATGATCCCGGGTGCGTTTACGTGTCCGTCGTGAACACTCGCAGTTTTGGCCAACTCTAACCCGTTTCGTGGACTATTACTCACTGTTTTGGGGTCCCGAATGATTTCCATGATGAACTAACCCCGGATGCATTTACGTGTCGGTCATCAACACTCACAGTTTTGGCGATCCTGGCCCGTTTCATGGACTATTACTCAACGGTTTGTTGTCGTATGTGATTTCCACGATGAACGAATCCCGGGTGCGCGTTACGTGTCGACCATCAACACTCACAGTTTTGGCGATTCTGGCCCGTTTCGTGGACTATTACTCACTGTTTTGGGGTCCTAGAGCGATTTCCACAAATGATGATCCCTAGGGTGCGATTACGTGTCGGTCATCAACTCTCACAGTTTTGGCGGTTCGGCCCGCTTCTGGACTATTACTCACTGTTTTGGGGTCCTAGAGTGATTTCCACGATTAACAAACCTCGGTGCGTTTGCGTGCGGTCATCAACTCTCACAGTTTTGGGCGATTATGGCCCATTTCATGGACTATTACTCATTGTTTTGGGGTCCTAGAGCGATTTCCACAATTGATGATCCCGGGTACGCGTTTACGTGTCCGTCGTGAACACTCGCAGTTTTGGCCAACTCTAACCCGTTTCGTGGACTATTACTCACTGTTTTGGGGTCCCGGAATGATTTCCATGATTAACTAACCACGGGATGCATTTACGTGTCAGTCATCATTACTCACTATTTTGGGGTCCGGAGTGATTTCCACGATTAACGGACCTCGGGTGCGCGTTTACGTGTCGGTCATCAACACTCACAGTTTTGGCGATTCGGCCCGCTTCGTGGACTCTTACTCACTATTTTGGCCGATTCTAGCCCGCTTTGTTGACTATTACTCACTGTTTTGGGGTCCCGGAGTGATTTCCACGATTAACGAACCCCGAGTGCGTTTACGTGTCGGTCATCAACACTCACAGTTTTGGCGATTCTCGCCCGCTTCGTGGATTATTACTCACTGTTTTGGGGTCCCGGAGTGATATCCACGATTAACGAACCATAGGGTGCATTTACGTGCGATCATCAACACTCATAGTTTTGGCGATTCTGGACCGTTTCAAGGACTATTACTCTTTGGGTCCTAGAGCGATTTCCACAATTGATGATCCCCGGGGTGCGTTTACGTGTCCGTCGTGAACACTCGCAGTTTTGGCCAACTCTAACCCGTTTCGTGGACTATTACTCACTGTTTTGGGGTCCGGAATGATTTCCATGATGAACTAACCCCGGATGCATTTACGTGTCGGTCATCAACACTCACAGTTTTGGCCGATCCTGGCCCGTTTCATGGACTATTACTCAACGGCTTGTTGTCTGTATGTGATTTCCACGATGAACGAATCCCGGGGTGCGTTTACGTGTCGATCCATCAACACTCACAGTTTTGGCGATTCTGGCCCGTTTCGTGGACTATTACTCACTGTTTTGGGGTCCTAGAGCGATTTCCACAAATGATGATCCCTAGGGTGCGATTACGTGTCGGTCATCAACTCTCACAGTTTTGGCCGGTTCTGGCCCGTTTCCTGGACTATTACTCACTGTTTTGGGGTCCTGGAGTGATTTCCACGATTAACAAACCTCGGGTGCGTTTGCGTGCCGGTCATCAACTCTCACAGTTTTGGACGATTATGGCCCATTTCATGGACTATTACTCATTGTTTTGGGGTCCTAGAGCGATTTCCACAATTGATGATCCCGAAGTGCGTTTACGTGTCCGTCGTGAACACTCGCAGTTTTGGCCAACTCTAACCCGCTTCGTGGACTATTACTCACTGTTTTGGGGTCCTGAATGATTTCCATGATTAACTAACCACGGATGCATTTACGTGTCGGTCATCATTACTCACTATTTTGGGGTCCGGAGTGATTTCCACGATTAACGGACCTCGGGTGCGTTTACGTGTCGGTCATCAACACTCACAGTTTTGGCGATTCGGCCCGCTTCGTGGACTCTTACTCACTATTTTGGCCGATTCTAGCCCGCTTTGTTGACTATTACTCACTGTTTTGGGGTCCCGGGTGATTTCCACGATTAACGAACCCCGAGTGCGTTTACGTGTCGGTCATCAACACTCACAGTTTTGGCGATTCTCGCCCGCTTCGTGGATTATTACTCACTGTTTTGGGGTCCCGGAGTGATATCCACGATTAACGAACCATAGGGTGCATTTACGTGCGGTCATCAACACTCATAGTTTTGGCCGATTCTGGACCGTTTCAAGGACTATTACTCTTTGGGTCCTAGAGCGATTTCCACAATTGATGATCCCGAAGTGCGTTTACGTGTCCGTCGTGAACACTCGCAGTTTTGGCCAACTCTAACCCGTTTCGTGGACTATTACTCACTGTTTTGGGGTCCCGGAATGATTTCCATGATGAACTAACCCCGGGATGCATTTACGTGTCGGTCATCAACACTCACAGTTTTGGCCGATCCTGGCCCGTTTCATGGACTATTACTCAACGGTTTGTTGTCTGTATGTGATTTCCACGATGAACGAACCCCGGGGTGCGTTTACGTGTCAGTCATCAACACTCACAGTTTTGGCCGATTCTGGCCCGTTTCGTGGACTATTACTCACTGTTTTGGGGTCCTAGAGCGATTTCCACAAATGACGATCCCTAGGGTGCGCTTACGTGTCGGTCATCAACTCTCACAGTTTTGGCGGTTCTCGCCCGCTTCGGACTATTACTCACTGTTTTGGGGTCCTGGGTGATTTCCACGATTAACAAACCTCGGTGCGTTTGCGTGCGGTCATCAACACTCACAGTTTTCGACAATTATGGCCCATTTCATGGACTATTACTCATTGTTTTGGGGTCCTAGAGCGATTTCCACAATTGATGATCCCCGGGGTGCGTTTACGTGTCCGTCGTGAACACTCGCAGTTTTGGCCAACTCTAACCCGCTTTAGTGGACTATTACTCACTGTTTTGGGGTCCCGAATGATTTCCATGATTAACTAACCACGGATGCATTTACGTGTCGGTCATCATTACTCACTATTTTGGGGTCCGGGAGTGATTTCCACGATTAACGGACCTCGGGGTGCGTTTACGTGTCGGTCATCAACACTCACAGTTTTGGCCGATTCTGGCCCGTTTCGTGGACTCTTACTCACTATTTTGGCCGATTCTAGCCCGTTTTGTTGACTATTACTCACTGTTTTGGGGTCCCGGAGTGATTTCCACGATTAACGAACCCCGAGTGCGTTTACGTGTCGGTCATCAACACTCACAGTTTTGGCGATTCTCGCCCGCTTCGTGGATTATTACTCACTGTTTTGGGGTCCTGGAGTGATATCCACGATTAACGAACCATAGGGTGCATTTACGTGCCAGTCATCAACACTCATAGTTTTGGCCGATTCTGGACCGTTTCAAGGACTATTACTCTTTGGGTCCTAGAGCGATTTCCACAATTGATGATCCCCGGGGTGCGTTTACGTGTCCGTCGTGAACACTCGCAGTTTTGGCCAACTCTAACCCGTTTCGTGGACTATTACTCACTGTTTTGGGGTCCCGGAATGATTTCCATGATGAACTAACCCCGGGATGCATTTACGTGTCGGTCATCAACACTCACAGTTTTGGCCGATCCTGGCCCGTTTCATGGACTATTACTCAACGGTTTGTTGTCCGATGTGATTTCCACGATGAACGAATCCCGGGTGCGCGTTTACGTGTCGATCATCAACACTCACAGTTTTGGCCGATTCTGGCCCGTTTCGTGGACTATTACTCACTGTTTTGGGGTCCTAGAGCGATTTCCACAAATGATGATCCCTAGGGTGCGATTACGTGTCGGTCATCAACTCTCACAGTTTTGGCCGGTTCTGGCCCGTTTCCTGGACTATTACTCACTGTTTTGGGGTCCTGGAGTGATTTCCACGATTAACAAACCTCGGGTGCGTTTGCGTGCCGGTCATCAACTCTCACAGTTTTGGACGATTATGGCCCATTTCATGGACTATTACTCATTGTTTTGGGGTCCTAGAGCGATTTCCACAATTGATGATCCCGAATTTCCACGATGCGTTTACGTGTCCGTCGTCAACACTCGCAGTTTTGGCCAACTCTAACCCGCTTCGTGGACTATTACTCACTGTTTTGGGGTCCTGAATGATTTCCATGATTAACTAACCACGGATGCATTTACGTGTCAGTCATCATTACTCACTATTTTGGGGTCCGGGAGTGATTTCCACGATTAACGGACCTCGGGGTGCGTTTACGTGTCGGTCATCAACACTCACAGTTTTGGCTGATTCTGGCCCGTTTCATGGACTCTTACTCCACTATTTTGGCCGATTCTAGCCCGTTTTGTTGACTATTACTCACTGTTTTGGGGTCCCGGAGTGATTTCCACGATTAACGAACCCCTGAGTGCGTTTACGTGTCAGTCATCAACACTCACAGTTTTGGCGATTCTCGCCCGCTTTGTGGATTATTACTCACTGTTTTGGGGTCCTGGAGTGATATCCACGATTAACGAACCATTGGGTGCATTTACGTGCCGTCATCAACACTCATAGTTTTGGCCGAATCCGGGACGCTTTCAAGGACTATTACTCTTTGGGTCCTAGAGCGATTTCCACAATTGATGATCCCGGGTGCGTTTACGTGTCCGTCGTGAACACTCGCAGTTTTGGCCAACTCTAACCCGCTTTAGTGGACTATTACTCACTGTTTTGGGGTCCCGGAATGATTTCCATGATGAACTAACCCCGGGATGCATTTACGTGTCGGTCATCAACACTCACAGTTTTGGCCGATCCTGGCCCGTTTCATGGACTATTACTCAACGGCTTGTTGTCTGTATGTGATTTCCACGATGAACGAATCCCGGGGTGCGTTTACGTGTCAGTCATCAACACTCACAGTTTTGGCCGATTCTGGCCCGTTTCGTGGACTATTACTCACTGTTTTGGGGTCCTAGAGCGATTTCCACAAATGATGATCCCTAGGGTGCGATTACGTGTCGGTCATCAACTCTCACAGTTTTGGCCGGTTCTGGCCCGTTTCCTGGACTATTACTCACTGTTTTGGGGTCCGGAGTGATTTCCCGATTAACAAACCTCGGGTGCGCTTATGCGTGCGGTCATCAACTCTCACAGTTTTGGACGATTATGGCCCATTTCATGGACTATTACTCATTGTTTTGGGGTCCTAGAGCGATTTCCACAATTGATGATCCCCGGGGTGCGTTTACGTGTCCGTCGTGAACACTCGCAGTTTTGGCCAACTCTAACCCGTTTCGTGGACTATTACTCACTGTTTTGGGGTCCCGAATGATTTCCATGATTAACTAACCCCGGGATGCATTTACGTGTCGGTCATCATTACTCACTATTTTGGGGTCCGGGAGTGATTTCCACGATTAACGAACCCCGGGGTGCGTTTACGTGTCGGTCATCAACACTCACAGTTTTGGCCGATTCTGGCCCGTTTCGTGGACTCTTACTCACTATTTTGGCCGATTCTAGCCCGTTTTGTGGACTATTACTCACTGTTTTGGGGTCCCGGAGTGATTTCCACGATTAACGAACCCCTGAGTGCGTTTACGTGTCAGTCATCAACACTCACAGTTTTGGCCGATTCTGGCCCGTTTCGTGGACTATTACTCACTGTTTTGGGGTCCTGGAGTGATATCCACGATTAACGAACCATTGGGTGCATTTACGTGCCAGTCATCAACACTCATAGTTTTGGCCGATTCTGGACCGTTTCATGGACTATTACTCTTTGGGTCCTAGAGTGATTTCCACAATTGATGATCCCCGGGGTGCGTTTACGTGTCCGTCGTGAACACTCGCAGTTTTGGCCAACTCTAACCCGTTTCGTGGACTATTACTCACTGTTTTGGGGTCCCGGAATGATTTCCATGATGAACTAACCCGGATGCATTTACGTGTCGGTCATCAACACTCACAGCTTTTGGCGATCCTGGCCCGCTTTCATGGACTATTACTCAACGGTTTGTTGTCCAGATGTGATTTCCACGATGAACGAATCCCGGGGTGCGTTTACGTGTCAGTCATCAACACTCACAGTTTTGGCCGATTCTGGCCCGTTTCGTGGACTATTACTCACTGTTTTGGGGTCCTAGAGCGATTTCCACAAATGATGATCCCTAGGGTGCGTTTACGTGTCGGTCATCAACTCTCACAGTTTTGGCCGGTTCTGGCCCGTTTCCTGGACTATTACTCACTGTTTTGGGGTCCCGGAGTGATTTCCACGATTAACAAACCTCGGGTGCGTTTGTGTGCCGGTCATCAACTCTCACAGTTTTGGACGATTATGGCCCATTTCATGGACTATTACTCATTGTTTTGGGGTCCTAGAGCGATTTCCACAATTGATGATCCCCGGGGTGCGTTTACGTGTCCGTCGTGAACACTCGCAGTTTTGGCCAACTCTAACCCGTTTCGTGGACTATTACTCACTGTTTTAACTCACTGGGGTCCCAAATGATTTCCATGATTAACTAACCACGGATGCATTTACGTGTCGGTCATCATTACTCACTATTTTGGGGTCCGGAGTGATTTCCACGATTAACGGACCTCGGGTGCGCGTTTACGTGTCGGTCATCAACACTCACAGTTTTGGCCGATTCTCGCCCGCTTTCGTGGACTCTTACTCACTATTTTGGCGATTCTAGCCCGCTTTGTTGACTATTACTCACTGTTTTGGGGTCCTGAGTGATTTCCACGATTAACGAACCCCTCGAGTGCGCGCGTACGTGTCGGTCATCAACACTCACAGTTTTGGCGATTCTCGCCCGCTTCGTGGACTATTACTCACTGTTTTGGGGTCCCGGAGTGATATCCACGATTAACGAACCATTGGGTGCATTTACGTGCCAGTCATCAACACTCATAGTTTTGGCCGATTCTGGACCGTTTCATGGACTATTACTCTTTGGGTCCAGGAGTGATTTCCACAATTGACGATCCCCGGGGTGCGTTTACGTGTCCGTCGTCAACACTCGCAGTTTTGGCCAACTCTAACCCGCTTTCGTGGACTATTACTCACTGTTTTGGGGTCCCGAATGATTTCCATGATGAACTAACCCCGGGATGCATTTACGTGTCGGTCATCAACACTCACAGTTTTGGCCGATCCTGGCCCGTTTCATGGACTATTACTCAACGGTTTGTTGTCTGTATGTGATTTCCATGATTAACTAACCCCGGGATGCATTTACGTGTCAGTCATCAACACTCACAGTTTTGGCCGATTCTGGCCCATTTCGTGAACTATTAATCATTGTTTTGGGGTCCTAGAGCGATTTCCACAAATGATGATCCCTAGGGTGCGTTTACGTGTCGGTCATCAACTCTCACAGTTTTGGCCGATTCTGGCCCGTTTCCTGGACTATTACTCACTGTTTTGGGGTCCCGGAGTGATTTCCACGATTAACAAACCTCGGGTGCGTTTGCGTGCCGGTCATCAACTCTCACAGTTTTGGACGATTATGGCCCATTTCATGGACTATTACTCATTGTTTTGGGGTCCTAGAGCGATTTCCACAATTGATGATCCCCGGGGTGCGTTTACGTGTCCGTCGTGAACACTCGCAGTTTTGGCCAACTCTAAC
>JAHIAM010004052.1:25000-26303 GCA_021605205.1 Aegilops longissima | reverse complement strand
GAAAGCAGACGGCGTGTGTCGGGCACAAGGCGGGAGAGCGAGAGAGATGAACCGGGAGGAGAGGGAGGTCCAGGGGTTTGGGGAGAGGGAGAGGGCGATCCTCATCGGGTAGCATGAGAGGAGCGGCGCGAGGCGGCGACCAGGTGGTAGGCACCCATGCGGGTGCCCGGGCCGCCGAAAGCACTGGCTGCCTCGCTCGTTGAGCCAAGCAGCCGGCGGCGCGGTCAAGCTGGCCAGCCGCAGGTGCGGCCGGTAGGTGGCGCCTGTAAGTCCTTTCCTGTTTTATCTTTTCTATTTTCCTGCAACTTGTGGGTTTTTAAAATACCAAAACAGTTTTAAAATTCACCAAAATGCTCCTGGTCCATTGTTGAGATATTCCCAACATGAAACATTTTGGTTTGGCAATTTTTGGGCATTTGAAATATTTTATATAATTTGAAATGCTCAAGTTCAAAAACTTATGAGTTAATTCAAGGACCTTTGGATGACCTAGAAAATGATGCACCACTTTTGACATAGGCTCGAACCAAAGCAAAGATGATGAGCATTTTGAAGGCATTTCAGTTCATTGAAATAATTTTTAGTAAACCCTAGTTGAATTAGGGGGGTTCTCGGGGTTTCGCCTTCTCCATTTCAAATTCAAATGAAATTTAAACATGATGCACACCCTAATGCATGGTCTAGTGGGATGTGACAACTCACCCCTCACTCAAAAGAATCTCTGCCCCGAGATTTAGGATCCGCTAAAAAGGTGGGATACTCAAGTCGAAGACGATCCTCCTTTCCCAAGTTGTTTCTTGCTCGGAATGGTTCGACCATTGAACCCTTAGAAACTTGATATTCGACGCCGTGGTGGTACGCCGCTTGACGAGAATACTAACGGGATATTCTCGATAGGTGAGGTTATCTTGAGATCAAGCAAGCTTACACAGACACCTAACGGATAGGATCCGAGAAGCAACACCGAGTTAAAACGGAAGACATCATGGACTCGGAGAGATGCGGGGTAGTTCCAATTGGTAGGCAACTTCTCCTCGCTTGGCAAGAATGCGAAGGTCCAATGTAACGAGGAGCCAACTTGCCTTTGATACCTAATCGATGGGTTCCCTTCAAAGGAGTAACCCGGCTAAAAGCCTTCTCGCCAATTTCATAAGCCATAGGCTTATGCTTATGCTCATATTGGCTCTTTTGACGAGATTGGGCTGTTTTCACTTTCACGAATAACGCTAACTCGCTTCTTCCGCTTCGGATCATATCCGCCAAAGAGTTGTCTCCCGGTTTCTCACTCGCTAAGAGGCGTTCA